>CANXYC010138595.1:0-24673 GCA_948193065.1 Aleurites moluccanus
CCATTGGCATTTCATCTCCGCCATGGAAGCTTAGTTTGTATTATGTAAACTCCAAATTCAAAAGTTTTGTAAATAATGTATATAGTAAAAGTTCCATGGTACTGTAATTAAGTTTGGCATGTAATTATTTATGTTTGTTGCATTATATTATAAAGTGCATTTTGAAGTTATAAGTTCATATTGAGATTGTGCTATATTGAGTAATTAATGATTTGAGATATTGTGAAGATCCAGAGAGATCCTGGTTGTTTAAGATGAATATGAAAATCATATTGAAGTGCTTATATTGTGATATTAGCAGCAGGGCATGCTCCTTATACAAGGGAGATGCTGCCCGATTTTTCTTGGATTGTTTAAGCTATTTTAAACTTATTAGTGTATGCATGCCATATAGTATAGTTTCATGGGTTCTTTGCGGTACTGGTAGCATAAGCATCACCCGTACCCTAGGACCGTCATGGCTCCCAAGTTGGGATGTGACACATTATATGCCTACAAAGAATTGCATAATATAATAATATGTAAAATGACAAAATAACAGTATCCAGTAAACAGTGATGGAGCCATACATTCTCCATATCAATATACATGAGTTTGCACAGACACATGCCTAGGGCAATCTCTATCCTCCCTAGATAAGACACTGACAATTTAGAGTCTATTAGTTGTGTTATCGGTGCATACAGTCCAATGATTTATTCATTGACAAAGGCGTTTTATCAATTACACGGTCTTTGGTTTAGTAGTTTAGGTAGTTATACGAATACAAAAAAGGCCTCAAATGATCTTTTTGTAGAATTCAATACGGTTAAATGAAACACAAGTTCGGTAAAGAGTTTGATCCAAGAAAATGATCAACTCAAACAAGCAACCAAGGCTAAAAAAGTTTTATGAACAAGCAATATGACTTTATAACAAAGAATCTCAAGTAATATATTATTATATAATAATGTGCATATTTATATACACTAAAAGAATATATAATTTTAGAAGAACAATAATCATATATATATATATATTATAGGTAAGCCCTTTAAATAATTTGACTTACCAAGAAAATCATATTGATAACTCACTTCAAATGCAATAAACAAACTCAATTAACTCAAAATTTCCTTAGTCAAGCTCCCAATCAACTCAAAACCCTTAGTTCATTAAAACCTGACACATAGCCAAAATCACAAAATTAAGGTTTCACCTTACCCAATAATATCCAAATTAATTCTTTATAATTATAGACTTTTTAGAGTCTATAGAGGTAATTCTTAGTCTTAATTTATCCATTACTAAAAGAAAAAAGAAAGATTTAAAGAAATGGGTACTATTCACCATACTATTAATCCATTTGCTCTAATTCTCTAACCAAC
This sequence comes from Aleurites moluccanus, assembly GCA_948193065.1. Lineage (NCBI taxonomy): Eukaryota > Viridiplantae > Streptophyta > Magnoliopsida > Malpighiales > Euphorbiaceae > Aleurites > Aleurites moluccanus. The sequence continues at coordinate 1,368 of CANXYC010138595.1, forward strand.
TATTATCATAAGCTATAATTATATATATATATATCATCTATAACTCATAAACAACTAATCTAACAATCAATAATCTTAATTCATAATAAAAATTAAGTTATGGAGAATTTACCTCAATTCCTTCACAAAGAAAATCTTGAAAACTTTGTTTGGAAAAAGGTTTTAGATGTTACTTTGAAGTGTTTTCTCTCCAAAATAAAGCATTATTTATGGTATTAATGCCTTAGAAAATAAGTAGAGGATTTGAGGTTTTTTTTAGTGAAGAAATGAAGAAAAAGAAAGAAAATTAAGGTATTATGAAGTGGCAGCCTATATATAGGGTAATGCTACTATTTACATTACTGTTCACTGTAAAATATTCACTTTGGCAACACAAGCTAAACTGGCCATATCATAGACTACAAATATTCAATCATTTTAATTATTTTTTGAACTTATAATAGACAAATAGGGATACAACATATCAAAAATTCAACTCAAAATATGCACTACAAAATTTATGATGAATTTTCAAAATTGAATCTATCTCTTTGCAAGTATCATCTGGGTAGGTTTCTTTTCGATGACTATATCTCCAAACATGCTTATCCAATTGAAAAAAATGATTTACCAAAACTTAGATCACACATTAATGAATACTTTTTATATTTTATACTTTATCCAATTTAGCCTCTAAGATCCTTTAATTACTTGAACAATCTCATACTACCTGCAAAATAGGCATTCTGAACCAATTCCAGTTTAGATAAATTTTCTCCTCATACAGATAGACATTTACAAAACTGAATTATAGGCATATATATTGGACATAACTATACAACTTTTATGTTTTACACTTTTCTAAATTTCTTTTCTAAGACAATAAAAACTAAGTTACAAACTCTGCTCACACACCAATATCTAATCCTTAAAGCCTTTATAACAACCAATTCATTTCTCTTCATTTTCATTCCAACTTAAGCCAAAACTAAATTCCAAATCAAATCTCAAAGGTCAAGGAGTATATAAATACTCTAAGCATTCAATAATAATATAAAACAAAATAAATTAGTATCAGCATTCAAATATAGACAATGCGAACAAATTCAAAATCCGAGTTTAACTTAGTAAAACATGCAAAACAAAGGTAGGTATTACATTCTTCCCTCCTAATAAAAAATTCATCCTCAAATTTGTAAAAGAACTTACCTCAAGCATGGAACAGTTAAGGATACTTAGTTTGCATATTAAGCTCATCCTCTCAAGTAAATTCTTTCATAGATTGGTTTATCCAATGGACTTTCACCATCGGTATCTCCTTATTCCAAAGCTTTTTAGCCAATCTATCAACAATAGCTATAGGGAATTTTTCATAAGTCAAATCTTTCTTAATGTTCATTGATTGAGCTTGTAACACATGCAAAGGATCCAGAATATACTTATAAAACATAGATATATGAAATACTGGATGCACACTATCTAAATTCGGTGGAAGTGTCAATCAGTAAGAGACTTCTCCAACTGTATCCAAAATCTCATACTGTCCAATATACCTCGGAGACACTTTACCCTTGTTTCCAAATCTCATAACACCCTTGATTGATGATATCTTCAAGAAGACTTTCTCACTAATGGAAAATTAAATATCCTTCCTCTTAAGGTCAGCATAACTCTTTTGATGACTAAAAGTTGTTCTCAATGTTTCTTGAACCAAAGGCACTTTCTCAGTTGTGTATTGAACCAACTCAGGTCCTTCAATGAATTTATCTCCCACTTCTTCCCAAGAAAGGAGAGATATACACTTCCTCAATACTTCATATGGAGCCATCTTGATGGTGGAATGATAACTGTTGTTATAGGCAAACTCTATCAATGGTAGATGCCTATCCCAATTTCCTCCAAAGTCCAGAGTTTGAATGGTTGTCTCAGATTGTCCATCAGTCTGAGGATGAAAAGCCATACTGAAATCTAGTTTAGTACCAAGAGACTCATATAATTTCTGCCAAAACCTTGATGTAAACTGTGTACCTCTATCAGAAATGATCAATATCGGTATAACATGAAGTCTCAAAATCACATCAATGTACAATTATGCATATTGTGAAACTAAATATGTAGTCTTCACTGGCAAAAAATGAGTTGATTTAGTCAATCTATCTACAATCACCCAAATGGAATCATGCCCACTAGAAGTTTTCGGTAAACCTACCACAAAATCTATAGTTATTCTTTCCCATTTCCATTTTGGCAAAGGTAAATGCTGAAGTAACCCAGATAATTTCTGATGCTCAAACTTAACTTGTTGATAAGTCAAATACTTAGCCACAACCTCTGCTATATCTCTTTTCATTCCATACCACCAATATGAAACTTTAACATTATGATACATCTTGGTAGCACTTGGATGTACATTATAGCTAACATAATGAGCATCTCTTATCACTTGCTCTTTCAGATCGTCCACTACAATAACATATAGTCGGGTACCATATCTTAATACACCATCTTTAATGGTGAATCTCGGAGCTTTCTTTGATTCCATTTCACTTTTCAACTTAACTAAGCCAAGATCTCTATCTTGAGCTTCTTTAATATGATCAACCAACAATGGTTTAACTCGAAAATGTGCTAATAATATTTCAATATCAGACAGCCCAAACTAAACACCCAAATCATATACACTTTGAAATTCTTTAACTAATGGTCGCCTATACACTTGTATATGGGCTAAACTCCCAAGAGATTTATTACTCAAGGCATCAACTACTATATTAGCCTTATCCAGATAATACATAATCTCACAATCATAATCTTTAAGCAACTCCATCCATCTTCTTTGCCTAAGGTTCAGATCTTTCTGCTGAAATATATACTTTAAGCTTTTATGATCCGTATAATCTCATACTTCTCACCAAAAATATAGTGTCTCCAAATCTTCAAAGCAAACACTATTGCAACCATCTTTAAATCATAGGTCTAGTAATTCAACTCATGATTCCTTAACTGCTGAGAAGCGTAAGCTATTAGCTTACCATTCTGCATCAAAACACATCTGAGTCCCACTCTCGAAGCATCACAATAAACTATAAAACCACCCTTATCAGAAGGTAGTGCCAAAATTGGAGCAGTAGTCAAACAAATCTTTAACTTATGAAAACCATCCTCATATTCATCGGAACACTAGTACGTCATGTGCTTCTGAGTGAGCCTACTCAAAGGAGTAGCTATCTTAGAGAAATTTTGAACAAATCTCTTATAATAGCATGTTAGACTTATAAACCTCCTAACTTATGTTACATTAGTGGGTCTAGGCCAATCCTAAATTGCATTAACTTTCTTTGGATCCACATAAATCCCTTCTTTACAAATAACATACCCTAGAAAGCAAACTCTATCAAGTTAGAATTCACACTTAGAAAACTTAGAATAAAGTTGATGTTCCTCAAAGTATGCAGAACCATTCATAAATGCTCTTCATGCTCTTCCTTACTCTTAGAATACACCAATATGTCATCAATGAGCACAATTAAAAATCTATATAATAATGGTTTAAAGACTCTATTCATTAAATCCATAAAAATAGTTGGTGCATTCGTTAACCCAAATGGCAAAACTAAAAACTCATAATGACCTTATCTAGTACTGAAAGTAGTCTTTGGCATATCTTCCTTCTTTATCATCAGTTGATGATAGCCCGATCTTAAGTTAATCTTAGGAAAATAACTCACTACTTGCGACTGATCAAATAAGTCATCAATTTGAGGAAGTGGATACTTATTCCGAATGGTGACTTTATTGAGCTGTCGGTAGTCAGTACATAATCTCATAGAATCATCTTTCTTCTTAATAAATAAGACCTAATCACCCCAAAGCAAACTACTATATCTCACAAAACCCTTATTTAGTAAATCTTGCAATTGCAACTTCAATTCCTTTAATTTAATAAAGGCCATATGATACTAAGGTATTGAGATTGGATTGGTACCTGTAAGTACTTCAATGATGAACTATATCTCTCTTTCTAGTGGCAAAGCAGGAAATTCTTCTGGAAACACATCCATAAACTCATTTATAACAGGAATCTGATTAATGTCCTTTACTTCTTTTTTCATGTCACAGACATACGCCAAATATCATTGGCATCCCTTTTTTAACAACCTCATTACCCCGATGGTGGATATCAAATTGTATAAAGCTTCACTTCTCTTGCCTTGGAACTTAAACTCTTTGCCCGAAGGTGGTTTAAACACAATATTTTTTTGTTGCAATCAATAATAACAAAATACTTGGACAACTAATCCATGCCCAATATCACATCAAACTCCAGAATAGGCAATTCAACCAAATCTACTACCAAATTCTTACCACTAAGGCCCACTAAGCCAGAAGGATAAACATTATTCACCTTTATCTCCTCCTCTAAAGGTGTCGAACATATACACAATCTAGAAGTTTACATGCCACAAATAATTTATTTGCGAAACAAGAAGAAACAAAGGAATGCGTGGCACCATAATCAAATAAAACTTGTGCATTCAGAGATTGAATATGAATAATACTTGTAACCACTGTGTTTGAGGCCTGTGCCTCCTGTTGTGTCAGTGCAAAAAAACTCCCTTGGCCTCTGCTTATCGGTGCCTGACCTGTAGCCTATTCTACCATCTGACTAAAACCCTTACCAATCTTCTGACCTTTAGCCATACCCTCTTTACCATACTGAAATCAACTACGCCTTCCCCTATCCATCTGAACTGTAGATTGGGAAGCTTGGGATTTATATGTAGGTAGTTTCTATGGACAATTCTTCACATAATACCTAAGTTGCCTATACCTGAAGCAAACACCCATCTCTATAAAACACTGCCCTGTATGTAGCTTCCCATATGTAGGGCAAAGAGGAGCCAAACTCCTATAAGATGCAAAACTTTTGGTACCAAAGCTTATATGAGTAGCAGTTATAGGAACACCCTGCCTCTCTTAGGATCTCCCTGGCTGACTTTTATAACTAACTTGTGGGGCAGACTGAATAAAAACTCCCATATTCTTCACCCTAGTCTCATCCTTACCAGTCTTGGAAGAACTTCCTAGTCGTGCCTTTTTCATTTTCTCTCTAGCAGTCCTTGCCTCCATTTCGAGATTCTCTATAACCCCTTCCATATCCACCAATATGGAGAAAGAATCAAACTCTTGAATTGATAAGATCTTAAATAATGGGGTTATCAATGCCCTCCTGAATCTCTGGATCCTTGCCGTTTCACTTGGCACCAAAGCAGGAGCAAACTTGCTCAAAGTGTTAAACTTCTTAGCATACTCAGAAACTGACATCTCGTATGTCTGCACTAATTGCTCAAATTCCAAGGCCTTAGCCTCTGTAATGGACTATGGTAAAAACTCTTTCAATACCAATTCTTTGAATTGATCCCAATGATATCCACATTACCTCATAGCAAACTAGCTATGCTCCTCTTAAAACAGTCACGAACATTCCCTTTCATTAGAAATCTCGTAAACTCAATGGGTCTCTTATCCGGAATTATAAAAATTTATACTTTATCTTCAACCTCTTCTAAGAACTCAGTAGGATTTAACTTACCCTTATAATTTAGTGGCTTTAACTTAAGAAATTTCTCAAAAGATACCTCTTCAACCTGCTGAACCATAGATGGTTGAGGAGGAGCCATAGGAGGAATCATTGGAGTTGCAGGTGGTGGAGGAACTGGAGCCACCTGCATTGGAGGAACCTATTGCCTATGGTAGGCAATATAATCTGTTATCTTCTCATAGTTCCTTTTTAACCGATCAACTTTCTGAGCCATATCCAATGGAGGTGTTGGAAGAACCTCATTATCCCCAACTTAGCCAATAGAATTGGCCTCAGAAGGAACAATTGCTCTAGGAAAATCTTGTCCTCTACCTCTTCCTCTACCTCAACCGCGCCTCGGAGGTATCACGATACTGATAAAAGAAACAAACATCTTAGACTCAGGATAAAATAAAAACGTAGATCTATCAAAAAAGAATAACAGAATAATGACGAAACAAACATTTTATGCTCCATTGTTTTCCTAATAAATGAACTTATTAACACAACCTAGCTATAGTTCAAACCTAAGCTTTGATACCACCTTTGTCACATCCCAAATCTAAATGTGTGATGGTCCTACGACATTAATAGACTTAAGACCACCAAAACTCGTAGAACACTAATCAATTCTTGTGGCATTCAGTAACAATATTTATAATCCATCAATCGTCTAAAAAAATAAAATTACAATCTATCCATACAACTTGTGATATCAATATCATAATAATGTCCACTTATTCACAAAAGATTAAAGGCAACCTATTCATCCACATCCATCATGAATAAGGGAGGTCCATAAAGGAACCCAAAATAATAACATCCAACAGTTTACAATTCATCTATATAATAACTACTACAGAGCTCTAGAAGTTAAACAATCCCAAAATTAATAGTTGTAAAACATAGATGTCCAAAACTATACATAATGGCTTCTTTAAGAAGAAAGAGATCAAGAAGTGGTGTCCTCTGGGTCCTCTACTCCAGCACTTGAAAAAAAAAACATATCAGAAGAAGAATGAGTCTTCAACTAAATGAATTATGAATATAAGGTTACCTGAAGGTTCGATGGTCAATATCAATGACCAATGGCAGTTATATATTTATATATGGTTCAATAATTATTTAGAATATGGAAATCGATATTAACAATGAAATCTTTGGCAATAGGATTTCAATAATCAGATATCAGAAATAGTGTATGCTTACAAAGAATGGCATAATATAATAATATATAAAATGATGGAACAACAATATCCAATAAACAATGGTGGAGCCAAACAATCTCCATATTAGTATACATATATTTGTACAGACACACGTCTAGGGAAATCTTTGTCCTCTCTAGATAGGACACTAACAATTTAGACTCTATCAGTTAAGTTACCGGTGCACATGGTCCAATGATTTATCCCTCATTGGCAAAAACATTCTATCAATTACACGATCTTTGGTTTAGTAGTTTGGGTAGATATATGAATAATAAATAGACCTCAAATGGTCATTTAATAGAATTCAATATGATTAAATGAAACATAAGTTCGATAAAGAGTTTGATCTAAGAAAATGATCAACTCAAACAAGCAATCAAAGCTAACAAAGTTTTATGAATAAATAATATGAATTTATAACAAAAGAATCTCAAGCATTATATTGTTAGATAACAATGTACATATTTATATATACTTGGAGATTATATAATTTTAGAAGAACAATAATCATAAATACATCTATATATTATAGGTAAGCCCTTCAAATAATTTGACTTATCAAGAAAAACATATTCATAACTCTACTTAAATGCATTAAACAAACTCAATTAGCTCAAGACTTCCTTAGTCAAGATCCCAATCAACTTAAAACCCTTAGTGCATCAAAGCTTAACACATAGCCAAGATCACAAAATTAGGGTTTCACCTTACCCAATAATATCCAAATTAATTCCTTGTAATTATAGATTTCTAAAGCCTATAGAGATAATTCTTAGTCTTAATTTATCTATTATTAAAAGGAAAAAGAAAGATTTAAAGAAATGAGTACTATTTACCATACTATTCATCCATTTGCCCTAATTCTCTAACCAACCATTATCATAAGCTATAATTGCATATGTATATTATCTATAACTCATAAAAAACTAGTCTAACAACCAATAACCTTAATTTATAATACAAAGAAAGTTATGGAGAATTTACCTCAATTTTTTCACAAAGAAAATCTTGAAGAATTTGCTTAGAAAAAGGTCTTAGATGTCACTTTGAAATGTTTTCTCTCCAAAATAAAGCATTAATTATAGTATTAATGCCTTAGAAAATAAGTAGAGGATACTAGATTTTTTTCGATAAAGATATAAAGAAGAAAGAAAGAAAATTCAAGTAGAAAATGAAGTGGTGGTAGCCTATATATAGGTAATGCTATTGTTCACGTTACTATTCATTGTAAAAGATTTATTTCGGCAGCATAAGCTAAACCGACTATATCTTAGGCTAAAAATATCCAATCACTTTAATTATTTTTTTAACTTAAACTAGACACATATGGATACAACATATAAAAAATTCAGCTCAAAATATACACTACAAAATTTATGATAAATTTTAAAAATTGAATATATCTCCTTGCAAGTGCCATATGGGCAGGTTTTCTTTCCATGACTATATCTTTAAACATGATTATTCAATTGAAAAGCTGAATTATAGAAACCTATGTCACACATAAATTAACACTTTTTATGTTTTATATTTTGTCTAATTCAGCTTCTAAAATCCTCAACTCAATTGAATAATCTCGGACTACTTGCAGAATAGGAACTCTGAACCAGTTCCAATTTAGGTAAAATTTCTCCTCACACATATAGAGTTTTATAAAACTGATTTAAAACATATAGATGGGACATAAGAATACAACTTTTATGTTTTACACTTTTCTAAATTTCCTCTCTAAGACTATAAAAACTGAGTTACAATACTCTGCTCACACACTAATATCTAAATCCTCAAAGCCTTTATAGCAACCAATTCATTTTTCTTCCTTTTCATTCCAAATCAAGCCAAAATTAAATTCCAAATCAAATCTTAAAGGTCAACGAGTATTTAAATACCCTGAGCAGTCAATAATAATAGAAAACAAAATAAACCAATATTAGTAATTAAACACAAACAATGCAAACAAATTCAAAATCCGAGTTTAACATGCAAAACAAAGGTAGGGTATTATCTAAAGCCACCGGGATACAAGGGTGAGGTAGACCCTATTGATTTATTAGAAGAGATTGAGGATAAGATGAAGATTTTGAGATTTCTAATAGGAGAGATATTGATTTTATAGGCCACCTTAGGAAGGATGATGTCTGATTGGATTAAGACTAGCATAATTAGTTTACTCTGAGGGAATGAGGATATTACTTGCGATTATTTCAAGGAGATTCTAATGGATGAGTTCTTTATGAAAATCGGCTAGCAAGGGAAAAGCCTTAAACTTTGAGAGGATTGTGAAGACCTATGAGATGTTTGTGATTGAGTATGCAAAGAGGTTCAACACTTTGAGTAAGTATTCTACTGCACTGGTGCCTAATGAGGCAATATGAATTCAAAGATTGAAAAGAGGATTAATTGTTTCTTTTCTTAAGTACTGGTTGTTTATGGTTCGACTCTTTCTCCAAGATTGTGGATAAGGCATGAATGATTGAAAATGAAGAGATGGAAGTAAGGACAACCAAGAAATAGAAAAAAAAAATTAAAGTTGGAAGTTCTTCCAAATATAGTGGAGGAGGTTAAGAATATGAAAGTTTCATATCAGTTAATATGTTAAACTAATACTTGAGATCAATCAAGGATATTATGATAAAGATAAGACTTTTCAAGATCTGATACAGAGATAATCATCGATACAGTTAATTTACACCCTCATGGTATTCAAACCCTCAGTACTCTACTTGTGGGTAATGACATAGAGGTTTATAGTAATTAAGAAAGATAAGAAAATGGCTAATGCTTTTGCATTGATATTTTGATAGTAATATTAAGAATGATAATGGAAGAGTATAATAAGAGACATACAAAAATTGAGCTAAACTATTTAGAGGAAGTTAAAAGCTTATGTTTGATTGAAATATGATCGTACAATTTATTTAATGGATTCTGATGATTTTATATCTTTGTCAACTGGATATGCCTCTGTATCACTGCATGATTTGGAATTATAGTCAATGTCTATTATGAGTACTCCCACTAGTGGGATGTCAATGTTGTTTTGTTGTATGTAGGAAAGCTTCCTTAGAAGGGTGGATGTTACCATAACAAAAATGTTTCTTCAGCTCGAGTATGATTTTGGTATTAGTTTTGGTACTTTGGCATATCTATAGAAAGCATGATAGTTATGGCTTTAATATGAGTATATAATGATACATGTAATAATAAATTAAAAATTATTAAAGAATGACCATTGGGATAATAAGATGACTCATAATTGTGACAAATCTAAGGATATGCATAAAGATTTAAGGTTCTATAGATATTATGCAAAAAATTATTGGAGATTATGAATCATTGATATATATGGTTATATGATAAGGTACGGTATAAATGATATTCTGATTTATTATTATGATGGACTTTATGATGCATTGAGTTATGGGTAATAAGTATTGACCTAAGTGTTGTTTGAATAATTGTTTGGTTCAACAAGAAACTCAAGTTTAGAATGAGAATACTATGCGTATTTTTTCACTTAAACTATGAATGTATGGATGTTATCTAATATAAAATTATTATGTTGATATCTATATGATTGCTAATGAAATGTATGTGATATGTACCTTAATTAAGGATTTATGAACAACATATGTATTATTACCAAGGGAGACAATGTTTTAGAATGTTTTGTCCACTTGTATGAAAAAAAAATAGAAAAATAGCCAAAGTAAAGTATGGTTATGACAATGGAAATAGTGATGATGGATATGTGGTATGGTTAACGGTAACTTAGGAAAAAGAAATTAGTAAATGAAAAGAACTAAACGTTATTTATGATTTTGACTGATAAGTTTGTTTATGGCATTTTAAGTGTGAAGTTGAAATTTCTAAAGAAATAAGCATATAAGGAAAAAAAAAAGACTAATAGTCCATTCATGGTAAATGAAAGTGTTTTCTAGAACAGATAAAAAAGTTAAAGTTTATAAGAATACTTAAATGATGTGAAAATCAAAGATTCAAATGATGAGATTGAAATAAAAAATGAGCTTTAAAAAAGTATGAAGCATAGAGTATAAGGAAACATGATTGGAGTTATAAATATTGAGGATCTTTCAAGGACTGAATTCAGTATGATATGGTGGCAATTGATATCAAAATTGACAGTTAAATTAAGTATGATTCTATATGGATTTAGAGTATAGATGGAGGTATGAAACATGAAATTGTAATGATCAGATAATCTAGACATTGGATATTTAGTTGAACAAGGATCTAATGAAGAGGAAATTTCGAGAATGATTATAGAAAGTATCAAGATTGACATTGTATAAAATATGAAAATGGAAAGTAAATGTTTTTATTTATCAAGTGAGGGATCCAACTATTCAAAGGAAAGTGATTATAGAAGAGATATTTGACAAATGCTAATGTATGTTCAAGTATCATTAATGGGAAGTGCAAGAATTTCAAAGAAATATGAGATGTATTTGATTCAACAAGTTAAGTTATAATCACGGAAGATAATGTTTAAATGCAGTGGGATACTACATTACCAACTTTATTTTATTAAATTGTAAGCATGGAAAGTACTATTAAATTGCTTAAAGTTTTAGTTCTACCATGTTAGACTGAAGATTTTGATCTCTGTAAGACTTAGAGTCTTTACAATAAGTTCAAGGTTTAAAGATAGAATTTATCTTTTAGGTATAAGTACACAGTGATATGGATACAAACTGAATTGATAGCTTAATGGATGATCATATGAGATACAAATAACTAATTTATGTTAATGATTATTATGTTATGATAGTTGAAAGAGCTTTTGTATCATATGATTAAGAGATAAAGTTTAGTGGAAGCATGAGCATGAGAACTGCCTAAAGTTAATGGCCGAAATTTTGCAAATATTTTATTGAAAATCAATGTTCTGCAAGGTATTGCTTTTCAAAGAGTAAGTATGGTTAAAACTAAATTTATTTTAAATTGAAAGAAATATTTTAAAGTGACTTGCTTGGACTTTTATTTGATAATAGTTAATGATCTGAGTTGCATATAACTATGAGTATTTTATTGAGATAATATATGATTGAATTGAACATCCCACTAAGTTTAGAAAGTATTAATGGAAGGACTAAGTTTATGTGATAATGATATCTTTTCCAAAAAAGCTATTAAAGTTAACTTGCAATGGTGAAGGACTAAGCAGTATTAAGCTTAGGTAATATACTTGTGATGAAAATGATTATATGGAACCTTAAATCTTTTGATGTAAAGGATTGAAAAAAATGATAAGACAGTTATATAGTACATGAAAAGTTATTAATTAAAGTATTATTGGTATAATGTATGAAATGAACATATAAGGGTCTTTTGATGGTAAAAGCTACCTTTGTGAATGGTACCAATAAGAGAAAAAGATATGAGAATGAATCAGCAGGCAAACATGATGCCAAAATTATGGGAATGAATCAATAGGCAAACATGATGCCAAAATTGTTCAACTCTAAAAAAAAGTTTTTAAATTCAAGGACAAATTTTCTAATAGGAGGAAAGAATGTAATATCCTCTATTTTCCCTACATTTGTTTTGAGTTGTGTTTATAATTAATTTTCATTTTATGTATAAGTTAGAATTGTTTGTCATATCCATGATTTATTTTGATTATGTTTAGCTCTGAATTCTATTATCATAGTCTATTTAGAGTATTTAGATATTCTATAACCTTTGAGATTTCATTTGGATTTTTCTTTTGGTTTAAATTGGTTTAGGAAGAAGAGAAATGGATTAGTTGCTATAAAAGGTTTTAAGGATTTTGATATTTGGAAGTGAGCAGAATGTTATAGATATATTTTTATAGCTTTAAAGAAGAAATTTAGAAAAGTGTAAAACGTAAAAGTTGTAGAGTTATATCCTATCTATATGACTTTAAGTGTGAGGAGATATTTTACCTTAATCATGACTAGTTCAAGTTGTTACTTTTATAAGTAGTCTGAGATTGTCCAATTAATTTGAGGAGTCTATAGGCTAAACTGGACAAAGAGTAAAATATAAAAAGTGTTTATTTTTGTATTATCTAGGTTCCTATAAATCAGTTTTTCAATTCGATATGTACGTTTTGAGATATAATTACGGAAATAATATCTACCTAGATGGTACTTGCAGAGAGACAAATTTAATTTTGGAAATTCATCATAAATTTTGTACCGCATATTTTGATATAAATTTTTGATATATTGTATCTTTTTATGCCTAATTTAAGTTAAAAAAAATTGAAGTGAGTGGATATCTATAGCCCAAGATATAGTTAGTTTAGTCTGAGCTACCAAAGTGAATTTTCTTTAGTGAACAGTAACAAACCATAATAAATAATTTGTCTCATTTTTTTTTTGCTTAATTTTTCTATCTTTCTTCTCCATTTCTTCACCATAAAACGTTAGAATGCTCTACTTATTTTTCCAAGGCATTAATACCATAACTAATGCTTCATTTTGGAAGAGAAACACTTCAAAAAGTCAATTAAATCCTCTTTAAGGTCAAGATTTCTCCAAAATTATTTTTTGGGAATGTAACACCCAGTATTTGGAATGTTTAGAATAGATGTGCTCACTTATGAAGGTTAGCATATGTATGAGTATATGTGTATGATAGATAAGCTAAAATTTATCATGTTGTGCATAGATTACTCCTAGATTGTGTAGATGTCAAGAGATGGTATAATTTGAGGTAATAAACATGATTAAGTATAAGTTTGTTGAGTTTGGATAAGTTGGAATGGAGAAGCATGAGAAATTCTCACCAGCAAGCCTTTTACGGGCGTAAGGTATGCCTTCGTGAGATATCATTCACCACCGTGATAAGATTCTCTATGTAAATTTGCCAGATCCTCAGATTTTCCTTCATGGACATGAAACATCTCTTCACAACTGTGAAAATGTTTCGAACCTAAATGTAAATAGTGGCATTCATAGGTATGAAGATATGGGTCTATAAATACCCAACCCCATTTATTCATTTTTCAGAGTTTATTTATTTCGTCCCTTTCCCTCTCTACTTCATAAATACTTTTCAACCATCCCTAAAACTCATTAAATTCTCTCTTCTAATTATTACTTCAACTCCATTGACACAATAAACAAGAATCAAACATCCAAGAAATACCAAGATTTACAACATCTCAAGGATTTTCCATTTCAAAGTATTTGTTCCAACTCAAATCTAAGTTTAAGATAAGTTAATACATGGTTATAATAGATGAATATAAGTTAAATATAGATGTTTAAGAGCATCAATTGGCAATTACTATAAATTATAAGCAAGATATATGGATTTAGGGTTTTTGGGTGAATAATAGCTATTCATCCCAATCTTTTATATTTCTTTAATAAATGATTAAATCGATGTTAGAAAACAAATTAGAATTTTAAAAGATGATTAGAATCATAAGAATTTATCATATATGAACATTATTAGGTAAAACCCTAATTTTGAGTATTGGGGATTTGACATAGGAGAGAAGAACTCAAGGAAATAGAGAAAATTATAGTATACACAAGTAATTGAGGGATTTACAAGGATTATTTGCTTTAAGATAAGTATAAACATTGCACATGCATGTTATTCTTCAAATTGATTGTTTATTTCTATCCAATGTATATGTATTCAATATCCATATTATGAATATTGTATTGTTAGCCTATTCAATGAATTTTCCACTTATGTTATTAAATTGATGATATCTTGTTCTATGAAATCACCTTAAATGATGTGAATGACTTGGTCATCCTTCCTTGGACCAAGCTCATATGAAACCCATTTGCTAATTTGAATCAATTCATTTTCATATGTTGATGGTCTTGTGATCAATGTGATTCTTTGAGAAATCCAAGCTCTATGACCTTAAGATATGCATATGTATATAATGTTTTTCCTAATGAGAGTAAATTCATTGGTCTAATATGCACTTTAGGAGTCTAGCTGATAGGGTTTTTATCAGTATTCCACCTAGAGGGGGCCATGTGCTCTAGGCATATGCTCGACCAATCATATGTGACATGATAAGGTAGCAAGGTTACTGATGCATTATGATTATAATAGTTCTATCTTATGATTTGTTTGATAGTGCTATCAGTAGTGAGCACTTATGTTCTTTGCACCTATGATACTTTCATATCTAAGTTCTTTGGCTTAACCTATGCCTTGCATTTTTATATCTTACTGAGTTGAAGGCTCACTCCTTTTCTATAGATTTCAGGTGATAGTGTAGCTCGAGAGGGAGCTATTACAGAAAACAGAGCTTCTTGATCCTTTTCTCCTAGAAGACTCTATGTAATTCTTTTGATGAACCATATTTTATCTTAATGTAATTATATATATATGAGGAGTATACTCTAGAGCTCTGTAGTTAAATGTTGAGGATGATATTATTTTGATGTCTAGATTGACATATTTATGGATTGTCCCTTGTTCCTTATTGATGTGGGATGTATCTTTTAATCGGTAAGGAATAAGAGGAAATCATATGGTGATGTAATCAAATGCATGAATGATGATTATATGATTTATAGATTAACTATGCTTGATAATGTCTATGTATGATATAGATATATTATATATATGAGATATAAGTTATGAGTGTTCTATGAGTTTATGGTGGCCTTAAACCTACCATTGGGCTAAGGTCGTCACATCACTGGAGTTGGGGTATGACAGGGAATAATAAGTTATTTTTAATAGAACTTTATTTTAGTTATGATTTGAGGTTATAGATTGTTAGATAAGTTAATTATGGGTTATGAGTAGTAAGTATATACAACTATGGCAAATGATAATGGTTGGATGAAAAGTTAGGGTAAATGGATAAATAGTGTTATGAATACTTTACATTTCTCTGAACCTTTTAAATTTTCTTTAGTGATGGTTAAATTAAGACTAAGAACTATCTAATTAGACTTTAGAGAGTCCATAATTATAAAGAATTGATATGGATGATGTTGGGTAAGGAAAACCCAAATTTATATTTATTGGATGAAATCTTCAATTTTTGTGATGGTTACAACCAAAGCTTTGAAGTTGGGTAGGTATTGGCTTAACAAATGGCCTCAGTAAATCGGGAGTAGATTCTTATCAAGGATATCTACTTGCTTTTGCTCGATTTGTTAATTCAACATTTGAGCAGCTTTAGTCCTCCATCTTGTAAGGAATGCGGAGGACGTTTTCAGAAACTATTTGGTGGTTTCTAAGTCACGCTTAGTGATTTCCATTTCGATATTGTAATTATACTGTCTGATGAAATCATTATAAATATCTTCAAATAGGCTTAGAAGCTATTTTTCTATCGAGGTTTCTCCTCCTTGGAAAGGGTCTGAGGTGGTAGGATTGGCCACTTATGGTGAGAGTGTGGTGTTGGTCTGGTCAATTTTAGAAGGAAGTATATTGTTGGTCTGATTAACATGGAAAGGATTTGAAGTAATATTGCTCTGCTCAATATGTGTGAATAAATGGGGTAGGTTTATTATTCCCTACACCTCATCAATGATGGA
Organism: Aleurites moluccanus; assembly: GCA_948193065.1. Lineage (NCBI taxonomy): Eukaryota > Viridiplantae > Streptophyta > Magnoliopsida > Malpighiales > Euphorbiaceae > Aleurites > Aleurites moluccanus. The sequence continues at coordinate 17,660 of CANXYC010138595.1, forward strand.
CTAGCATTGGGAATTCAGGACATTGATGAAATTATTCATTGAGCATCCATGGTAGCTTGAAACTTCTCCTCTTGCTTTTTGAGGAGGGTGGTGAGAAGTGTGGTCATGGCATCTAGGTCGGTCGGGTTGGCCACTAGTACTTTGTAGGTAAAACTATGAAAATGGTTAGTGTATGAAAAAGGAAACCTAACTCTATTCTAGGTTAATTGTAAAAAAACATGGAAACCTAACTTTGTTACAGGTTGGATGTTGGGAAAGGGAACTTAACTCTGTTCTAGGTCTTAAGGTATGAAGATGTGATGAAGATATTGATCAATATGCAAACTCTAATGGAAAATGATTCCCTAGGGTAAAGACCATCTATGTTTAGGTTTTGGATGAAGGTCATCTTTGTTTAGGCTTTAGAGTAAAGACCATCTTTGTTTAGGTTTTGAGTGAAGGCCATCTCTGTTTAGACTTTGGGTAAAGACCATATTTGTTTAGGTTTTGGGTGCAGGACATCTATGTTTAGGTCTTTAGAGTAAGGACCATGTAATACCCTATAAATTCCTAACTCACATGCATGAATTAGTTCTCAGTTTGTGGTTCAAAATTCTTGAAATAATTTTAGAGATACAGTTAGAAAGCAAACTAGTTACTTTTTCGGAAAGCGGTAGTGTCGGAAATACTGCCGAGAAATTAGTAGTCTGGTCAACAGAAGAATTTCTGAAGTTAACCTGGGGGTAAAAGATCACCATAAAATATGTGTAATTTTGGTAAAAAGAAAGAAGTGAAAATCATTTAGGAATACTGAAAAAGTAACCAATGACAAAATTGTAAATAAAAGAAAGTTTAAGGTGAATAGTGAAAATGGGTTCGTCGGAGTTACAGAATGACTCTGGAACCATTTTTATAAATAAGTATAAATTAAAATAAGCTTATTGACTCCCCACTTTGGAATCCAAATCTTAATAGAATTGTCAGAATAAATTACAGAAGATTTTAGACCAAAGTGTGATATATAAAAGTTGAAGGAGTTAGTTGTAATTTGCCATATGATTTTTCCATTTAATTATCACTTAGGCAAAAATGGCTTCATCTTTCTTCTTCCTCCATTGTGGACGAAACCTTCCTTCCCCATTCTTCCTCCATTTTCTTCTTCGTTTCTTGCAAATTTCTTAAGTTAATTGATGGAAAAGCCATTTGCATCATCAATTTATAGGATAAAGCAAAGGAATTCAAGGAAAGAACTCCATCACCATTTCAGGTTCATCAATCTATTTAGGTAAGAAGTTGTTTTGTTTGTTTTAATGGTTTATTTGGATGTTATTCAGGTTGAATTAGATGGGTTTAGAGTTAAATTTCATCAATTGATGCTAATTGATAGGAATCCTTAAATTACCTAGCTTATTTGAAGTTGTAAGAAAGGGTTTGATGATTTAGTGTTAGATTATATTAATTGATGTTAGAATATATTAATTGGATGTGAATAGGTAACTAACTGATGATTGGTTTGATGTAAAATTGAAGTTTTGACAATGTTGCCTTAAATAGCTCCATTGGTGAATTTAAGTGGAATTGAGCTTCTCAAAGCTATTTGGAAATTTAGGTGAGTCTATTTTGCATCAAATAACATGCCTAACATCTTAGATTGATCATTAGAATTCATATGAGAAATTGTTGTTTTGGCCGAACCTAATGTACCATGTCTAGCCTTTGTTTTTTCTTGGTTTTTGCCTTGTTTTCCATAGCCAAATTGAGCCATTTTAATATTTTTTTATTATTATTTCTTTGATGCCTATACTATTATTGACAATATAGTTTGATGTTGGTTGAATTAGGCAAGTCAATTTTGCACTCTAACCTAACCTATTGGCTTGCCATTGTATGTCCACTATGTGTTTGATGAAATGCCTAGCTTATTTTGCCTTTGGCCTATTGTTTGCATTCCATAGGCCTACCATTTGAGTGCCATTGTCGCTAGCGACGTTGGCATGCCAATTGGCCTACCGTTTTCCATCACTGAGCCAACTTTTGTTCCATGTCTTTCTTAATTGCCAAACCATTTGTCATTGATTGTATGTTACCTATAGCATTGCTATTGATCTTATTGATAATTGAATTGACTGATATTGAGCTTATTGATATGGAGGATGCCATTGTTACATAATGGTATCCATTGACTTGTTGTTTCTTACTATTGATCCTAATTTGGCTTGACAGAGCTACCGATCTGATAGGGTAGTGGGGAAATACTGTCGGCGATGTGCGCATTGTATTACTGATGCCCTAGCTAGGAGGGGTTATGGTCCTGGCCATAAGACCTGATCAGTCTTATGCTCACTGATACTGATATGCTACTAGAGACCTATATGTTCACATATGGTACATACTGTTTACTGGAGATTGTATGATTTTATATAGTCCATCGATTGTATGATTTTATATAGTCCATCCCTTTATCTGTCTTTCCATATGATACCGAGCCTGTACTTCATTCTTTGGCTATACTGTGACCTATTACAAATTCTGTTTATTGTTATCTGACTTATTGGAACCATTGTCTTATTATTACCTACTGTTTTATTGTTGATGCATATAGATTCACTGAGTATCTTATATACTCACCTTTTCTTTGTTTACCCATTTCAGGAGAAGAGTAGAGTGCAGAATCCAGTCGCCTATCATCCGAGGATTTCTGCTGACAGTCTGATGTATATATTTTGATTTTTGTATTATTATTTTGATGTTCATAATCTAGTTGCTCCATGGGGTATGTATGGGTTAGCTAGGAAATGAACATATATATATTATATTTGATGATATATGAGTTATATTATGTTTATATGACATGATATATGGATTGTTACAGCCAATTGCAGAAATTTATAAAATGAATTACAGAATAACATAATGGATGGTAACTAACTAAAATGGATATTATATTGTGGTTTATAGATTGAGCATATGATACTGGGTTCTACGGGTGTCGGTCGCCATTGGCATCTTCCGTGCCTTAGGACCATCGCGATTCGAAAATGGGTCGTGATAGACCATCTCTGTTTAGGTTTTGGGTGAAGACCATCTCTGTTTAGGCTTTTGGTGTAGACTATCTCTGTTTAGGGCTTAGGGTAAAGACCATCTTGTTTAGCTTTTGGGTGAAGGCCATCTCTGTTTAGGTTTTGGGGGAAGGCCATTTATGTTTAAGCTTAGGGTGTAGCCATCTCTATTTAGGGCTTAGGGTAAAGACCATCTCTATTGAGGTTTTGGGTGTAGGCCATTTTTGTTTAAGGCTTGTGTCTCAGGTCTATATTTGTTTTGGGACTTATGGTTCAGGTCTATATATGTTTTGGGGCTTATAGTTCAAGTTTATATATGTTTTAGGGCCTGTGGTTCAGGTCCATGTCGGTTTAGAACTTGAGGTTCAGGTCCATATTTGTTTAAGGCTTAGGCTAAAGACAATCTCTATTTAGGTTTTGGGTGAAGGCCATCTCTATTTAGGCTTTGGGTGTAGGCCATCTCTGCTTAGGACTTAGGAGAAAGACCATCTCTATTTAGGTTTTGGGTGTAGGCCATCTCTATTTAAGGCTTATGGTTCAAGTCCATATCTGTTGGGGCTTGTGGTTCAGGACCATGTCTATTTTGGGGCTTGTGGTTTAGGTCTATATTTGTTTTGGGCCTTGTGGTTTAAGTCCACATCGGTTTAGGGCTTGAGGTTTAGGTCCATATCTGTTTAAGGCTTGATTTTTTTTTTTGTTGGGCCAAATCAAATTTGGGCTCTTGAGGTATTTTGATGCTAAATGGTTTTGGGCTTTTGGGGGTATATTCGGTGCCAAATTGATGCGGACACACAAGCTCTGAAATTTATGGGTTGGTTTGACCATGCAAAAGGGTCAAAGTCAAAGTAATGAGTCATTGGCACTATTGAGATATGGGCTTAACTTGGGTCTAATCCTTTAGCAATGATTGATGTTGTATGATCATATTCCTTCATCTAGGCCTCTATTTTGACAACTTATGATTTTGGGCCATCTTTGATTTGGGATTTGGGTAAAGGTTTTAAGGTTAGTGGGTCATATTCATTATAAAAGGTGTGGGTCCGATATGTATGATTTTAAGGTTGGTGGATCATATTCAATATAAATGGTATGGGTCCTATGTGCATGATGGTAGGTCAGATTTATTATAAAAAGGTGCGGGTCTGATATATACTATTTTGAGGTTAATGGGTCAGATTTATTGTATGGGGTACATGTATGATGTGTATGGTTTTAAGATTAGTGGGTTGGATTCACTTTGTGGTTTTTCGTTTATTAAGTCAGTTTCACTGTTTGGGGTATAGGTTTGGTATGTTAAATTTTGAGATTAGTAGGTCGATTTCGATGTTTGTTCAATTCTTTTAAGGTGTAGGTTTGATACACTGGGTCTTTAAGGAAGGTGGGTCAGGTTCATCATATGGTTGGGTATACAACTTTCTGTTTAGTGGGTCAGATTTACTGTTTGGGCTTTTTAGGTAAGTGGGTCAGTCTCACTATTTGGTTTCGAATAAATGGATCGGTTTCGCTGTTTAGTGGGTCATATTCACTATTTGGTATTTAGTTTTGGTGGGTCAAGTTCACTGTGCTTTTCTGGTAGTGGGTCGGTTTCATATGGTTTTCTGTTTGGTGGAATAGTTGGTCAGTCTTACTATTTGGAGTACAGGTATGGTACATACGGTCTTTTAGGTTGGTTTCACTATTTTGTTTTTCAGGTAAATGTCTGATTGTTCGAGTTTTCTTGGTTTGGAGATTGTTTAGGGCTTGACTCTTGGGTCTTGGTCCACAAGTCTATGGAGGCATGGTCTATGGATTTACATATGTGTGTATATATGCATGAATGCATGGGAAGAATTGTTTCATGAGCATGACATCTTATTTATTATGGTTCATGGTCCCTAGGATCAAGTTCTAGGATTCGACTATATGAAGGCTATGTGGCTTGGATAAAAGGGTTCTGTCACATTAGGGCAGCTACATACCTAACCACATATGAAACAAAGAGTTTTGTGTGGTCCAACAATACTGCATGCTTGTTGCACCTTAAAATAATTAAGGATTCATCGCAGGTTGGATACTTTCACTATCTCTAAGCATACTCAAAGAAAGTGGTTGGATCAATGCTATTCGAAGTTCCAGGGACTTAAATTCATAACTGGTAGTGGACAAAGACTCCATATAATGATGCATGCAATGCAAAGCCAGTTTTAATTTGAAAGCCGAGTAAAAATTTATTAATTTTTTTTTTCAAACTGATTGGTAGTCCTCTTATTCATTTTAAAGAATGGTTTTTCTCCAACGGAATTGCCAACTATGAGGCCTCACCGGAGCGTTATGTCCAGTCCGCTCGAGGAATCAAAATGCTCATTTGGGGCTCAATCCTACTCACGAGCGACTGTTGCTTTTTCTATTTTTTAAAAGATGTGATTGATTTTCTGTTTATCATGTTTTCTATTTTGAAAATATTTTCTGTTTTGATACTTATTTCAGGGAGTCGTCACCTTAATTTATTATTTTTTAATGAAAAAATATAAGGTAAAAACCTCAAATTAACTCAATTAATAGCAAAAGGATAAAATGCACTAGATCTTTGAACCGAGTTCAGATTTGGGGACTAGGTTTTCGATTTAAGAAACTTAAACTTCGCTTTTAATTAATTATGACTTGAAAATATTATTTTTGTGATGAGCAGTTCATAAAATGGCATTTATATGGATGATAAACAGTAAATAAACCGGAGAGTAGTAGAGAATTTAAATTATTACACTATTAATACTTGAGGATATTAACTCTATCCCTTATGGATTCTAGGTTAATCATATTTTCCCTAATTCGAGTAGGAAATATTGACTTTAGCCCTTATAGGTTCTAGGTCAATCACATATCCTCCAAACTAAATGAATTAAAAGCAAATAAAAAGGAAAATTAATTTTAGGGATTTTAGATTTGATGCTTAATTAAGAGTATGCCTACGTATCTCATTGAATGAGAATCAAAATCCATGTAGTTCGCACTTCTTGCAAAGGGTTTTGAGTTTGATTTTGGTTTAAAAGTTAGTTTTGGTCTGATTTTGATTCACAAATAGATTTTGGTTTGATTGAGGTTCACAAGTCAGTTTTGATCTGATTTTGGTTCACAAGTCAATTATGGTATGATTTCTGTTCATAAGTCGATTTTGGTATGATTGAGAGTTTGATTCATGATAGTGAGTTTGATTTCGGAAGTCTGATTATACCTTTATTTGTGGCTTTCAAGGCAGAGGCGGTTGGAGGGTCTTATCGAATTAGAGTTCTACTTTTAATTTAAAGGAGTAGAGTTAGGTATGGACACTTGTCATGCTAAATTAGTTCAAAGAGAATTGATTTAGGGCTCTATTGGCCAAAATTCAATTGGAATCCCTTTAAATCAAAGAGAAATAAAGAGAACAGTTTAAATTCAAAGAGAACTAAAACACTTTGTATAGAAAATATTAATTAGGGGGGAGAATAGAGAGCATGCAAAGGAAAATTCTACTTTGCAAGTTAAGGTGTCTGGAAAAATGAAAGGGATGTGGTATTTATAGACCACCCAAAGGCAAAATCATAAAAAAATGTTGGAGGAGAGAGGATTGTCACACGGTAGCTTTGGCAGTGTTGGGATTTAGGCCGTTAGGTGCAGCGGAAAAACAAAAAAAAAAAATTTCCAAACTAAGATCTCTATGTTGATTAAAATTGAAGATTAATTAAAAGATCAAGATCTTTACCTTTGTGTTTGGAAACCTTTTCTTCACTTGATCACCAAGAAAGGGTTGTAGCAAACCATTATCTTTCCCACAAGATGAGGAAAGCCCGACTAGTAATCCACACAAAGATCAAACAACAAGCTTTTAGGAAAGAGGTGCCAAAAATCCTTAGTTGCAAGCCTTAGGATTTTCGATTTGGATGGAGAAGGAATGGTGGCCGAATTCTTTCTTGATTTTCCTCTCAATATTTTCGGCCAAGGGATGTGATTTATGACTTAG
>CANXYC010138745.1:0-16019 GCA_948193065.1 Aleurites moluccanus
AAAAAATAAGAAAATAAATTACTTTTAAAAATTAATTATTTAATTAAATAAAAATAATATTATTTATTTTGATTTTAAATTAAAATATATAAAAAATAAATAAATAAAAATATAATGTATAAATATTATACATAAAATTATATATATATATATTTTAATATTCTAATTTTAATTAAATAAAAAAGTAAGAAAATATAATTAAATCTATAAAAATAATTTTCAAATATATAAAATTAGAAAATAGATTAAATAATAAAAAAATAATTTTATTTATTTTATTTTTAGAAAAGTATAGTTAAATAAAAATTAATTATTTCAATTTAATAAAATGTAATTTTAAATTAAAAATAATATTTTTTTAATTTTAAATAAATAAAATAATTAATTTTTATTTAGTTATTAATTTATTTTATTTTTTTATATTTTTAATTTAAAAAAATACTTTTTTGTAAATAAATAAAATTTCAGGGACTAAATTATAATTTGTTAATTACTTTTTTAATCCTTGTAGGGCCCAAGTTGAAAAGTCAAGGGTCAAAGGGTTGGAATTATAAATTTTAATAACGTTAGAGTCAAAATTATACCTCGGAAAATATTAAAAGTTAATGTGTTTCTAAAGTTAAACGACAGGGTCAAAATTATATCTTATCTCTAGTTCCTGTTAAGACTATTGTTGGGAGTTTAAAGGCATAACAAAGAAAGTATATAAAAAAAAAATAATAATAATAATTTTTTATTTTTTAAGTTTTAAAAGAATAATAAAAGATTTTAAATATTTTATATTTAGTTTATTTAGAGGGAAAAAAAGGAAATCACAATTTAAAATGTAATTTATTTTTATAATATTTTATTTATTTAAAATTATTTATTGAATTTTTAATTTTATAAAGATAAAAGTATTTAATTAAAAATTATTATTATTATTATTAAAAAGAAATATATCTTATTTCTTCAATTTTAAAAAGACCGAAAATTAATATTTGGTAGGATAATTAATGTCTGAATTTTTTTTTTCTGAAGTCATTAAAGTCTTAAAAAAAAGATATTTGTTATCAAATAAATATAATTTATTTCTTAAAGAGAATCTAATTTCTATTTCATTATAAATTAGGGGAAGAACCAAATAAAAATTAATCAAAATTAAATTAGGGAGATTAATTTTTTTGTTAAATTCATAGTGAGATATGAATTTTCCACGAATTTGGTTAAATTAAATTAATAATAATAATAAATAAATAAAATATAGACAGCACATTGGAAATATTGAGATTGTCTCCAACTAGTAGTGGACACTGTCTCTAACATGCATACATAATAAAAACTATAATTAATTAATAAATAAATTAAGTTCTTCATTAATACGGTTGACTAAAACTTTGTATTAAATTATAAATAAATTTATAATAATGCTTTAAAATAAAAGGCTCATAAAAATGGCATTTAGTAACACAACATTTAAGTTGAAAGCAAACACACCAGCAACCCCGCCGGTTGCGGCCACCGGAGCGGCATATCAGCTGCTTCCGGTAACGTGCCGACACGTGTAGCAATCAATGTGTAGACAACAAGTTTTAATATTTGCCCTTACTGTCTTTTATTTTGTATATATTTTAATTTTTTTTTTTTATTATTTAAGACATGATAGAAAGACACAAACCCCACACCCATCACAAAGACATTGCAACTAATTTCCATGTCCACATTACATGCCAAACCTTCCTTATTATGACTTTATTGTAATATTAATTAATAATTTAATTATAATGTTTTTTTTTTTTTGGATTTTAAGGTTGACCCATCACCCATTGTTTGAAGAAAAAATCATGGGTTATACATATATACAATTTTATTTCATATGGAATAAGCCTATTGTTCTTTTATTATTATTATTATTACCCATTTTATTAAAGGAAATCAAAATATACAAATCATTTTTATCATGATTAACCAAAAAATGAAAGGAAAATGTTTTTTCTTGTAATTTGTTCTTAAGGTATGATAATTACATTTATTTGAATGATAAATTATACGATATAGCTTATATGTTAAATATATATATATAAATATATTAATTATAACTCTTAAGTAAGAGTAATTAACCGATAGTTAATTAATTAATTATTGAATTTTTTAAATAAAAATAAATAATTATTAAAATAATTGGTGAATTGAAATCAATTAAAAATTAAGTGATAATTGAATGTGAATAGTAAAAATCGCAATAAATTCATAAAATTAATCAATTCAAAATTCAAAGTAATAAAAACACTCAGTTAAAAAAATAAAAATGATAAAAAAGACTATACAAACTATTATTTATTTTTTATGCTGATTTATTATTTTTTGTAATTTAATATTTTTTATTTATTACATGATTGGAAATTAAAAATTTTAATTTTTTTTATAAAATTAATAGGATATATAATTTTTAAAAATTAAATTGAATCTTACTGTTCAATTCTATTTTCTATTTAGAAAATGAGAATTTCCATTCTCAGTTCCAATATTGATTTAATAATTGTGCATCAAATAGTGATGGTGATTTGATTTTATGGTCTCTCAAATAATTTATAACTTGCTCTCACTTACATTGACCAATTTTATTATGATTTCTTTTGTGTCAAATCACATGTTAGAGTGTTAGGCAGTTTCCACCAAGGAATGTTTAACAAAATCAAACAATTCAAAATGCAATCATTTTGGACCAGAAACGAAAGCAAAATAATTAGGAATTAGAAGACTAGAAATTGTAAACCAATGGAAAAAATTTGTTATAGATGGTGAAATTTCTTTTTTTTGAGGAGACAATTGACATGTCGTTTTGGGTCTTCTATGTTCTAAGTTGTTGGGTTGGGCAGAAACAACCTTACATGGAACCTTTGTTGATTTTTCTTAATATTATGTGGCTCTGTAGTGAGGAATCTTATCATGACTCTTAGCTAGACACAGCCAGTTGGTTGATTTTTTTTATATATTGTCATGTAAATTTACCTAATTTTTTTTTTAATATATTTTTCATATCAACATTTCACAGTTAATTTGATTTAACAATTAACAGGTTTGCAATGTTTTTCACTCTTGCTTAACTCTAACCCTTGTTGGTGTTAATTTTCTGATTCTATAATCTTGAAGGCATAAGCCATCCATATGTATTTCATGAAATAAATTATTTCTTTTGAACAAACAAATAAACAAAAGAAGTATATCTCATGAAATAAATTAATATAACTAACTTCTTTTTTTTTTTTTTTTTTAATTTAACACCGATTAAAAATTCGAAGTTAAGCTTTCACAATTTTAAAATGACTTTTATATTGTTAAATAAAAACTTATTAATTATATATGACAATATAATGAAAGATATAAAATAAGGAATAAGTTCAAAATGGTTTTTCATGAAATAGATAATTAGATGGAGTATTTACAATGTTTTTAACATCGGACCGATTAAAAAATCGAATAAAGCAAAAGATTAGAAAATTAAAGGTTCGACCGGAATCAAACTGGTTAAATTAAGAAAAAATTGATATATATATAGATATATATATATATATATATATATATAATTTGATATTCATTATATATATGATGAAAATAAATATAATTAGACATTTATAATTTTTTATCAAAAATTAAAAATAATGAATTTTATGACTATTTATTGTTTAATAAAAAAATGTAATTAAAAATCTAAAATTCATTAATAATGCCATTGTTAAATATTAAAAATAAAATAAAACTCTATTTATTATAATAAAAAATATTTTAAATCCTTAAATTAAAGGGTCGAACACTCATTTATATATATATATATATATGTAACTACTTATATTAGATTCCTTTGACAATTACCTTAATTAGCCTTTGTATTTAGAGATATTGTTCAAAGGATACATTCCCATACCTAATTTTATATTAAAAAAAACACCTTTTGATGATAATTGGAAGATTCAACTTTAGTTATAAGTAAGATACAAATTAACTTCATAAATTTAATCGAAACTTGAAATTTTATATTTTTAATTTTTAAAAATTTTAATGTAAATATTACATGAGGTGTTGTATTTTACTGTACAAATAAAAACTGTGGAACCGGCCAACTAAAATAAAATACCGTTGAAGTCACAGAAAGTAACAATTTTATCTCCGACAAATAACTGTAATAAAATAAAAATAGAAGCAGAAAACTTTTTCACTACCCGTATAAGTAACGACAGAGATTCTGATGCGGACCCACCTTTTTTATTTTCCTCTGGACCCCACACGGTCATGTCCCATCATCACTTGACGAGATTAACATAGGCGTTGTGGGACCCGACGACTAATTGGAAAGAAAAAAATTAATTATTATTATTATTATTAATTATAAAAAAAAAGAAAAATATTTTTTATCAACGTGTCGTATTACAGTGGTACGGCGTTTAATTTTGTCCTGTATCTCCCATTATTTACAATCTTTTTTTTTATCTCACATTTAAAATTTTATATACATATTAAAATATTTATTAATTAAATTTAAAATAATTTATTTAATATTATATTTTTAATTTTATTTTAAATTAAATTATTATATTTTAATTAAATGTGTAAAGTTAAAATAAAAAAAAAGATAAATATTATTTTAAAAATTAACATGATAATTAAAAATAAAAATGAATAAATTTTTAAAATGAAAAATAAAAAAAAATAAAGAGAGTAATAAATTTTAAGCTTATTTTCAATTTTCAACTTTTATATTAATATTAAAAAAATAAATTTATTATAAAAATATTAAAAAGATAGATTTACCACTTAATAGTGATTAACAAAAATCTGGAGTCAACTAATGAATAAAGCTCAGCTAATTTCTCACTTCGAGATCCTGAAATCTTGAATAACATTCGAGCATTTGTTGGATTATCAATTTTAATATTTTTTATTAATTAGATTGAAAAATATTTAAAAAAATTAAATTATTTTATCATACATTGTAATGTAATTTATATATTTATTTTCAATAATATCAAAGATTTATGTTTTTTTTTTTTTAAATTGTGCTTTACCTGTCACGGTAGCAAAGCCGGTAATTTTTAAATAATTTTTACATATTTTTAACCTTACGAGTCTGGCTTTTACCTTCTGGGTTCTGGCGCATGGTTTGTTTTGGTAGCCGTTCCGGTTCTAATTGCCTCCTTCTATTTCTATTATGACAGTGACAGGCGCGTCAGTGACAAGGAGTCCGATTATTTCAATGACAGAAATGGACAAACCAAGAGCTTTTCTTTGCCTTCTTTCTTTCTTTTTCTTTCAGTAAATTTTCTTTTTTTAATGAGATAAGTAACTTTCTAATCTAATAATTAACGATTGCCTCACCACACCAAATTTCAAAATAACCCATCATATTTAGAAAAATTATTAAAATTTCATTTTTTTTAGATAATTAGTGTAGCAAGTTCAATGACCAATTGAAAAAAAAAATTATATTCATATACGATAAAAAAAAAAAAAAATATAATTAGTGTAATTAATTAATAAAATATAATTAAGAATTGATAATTATTACGATCCTATAAAAAAATTCATATCTCTTAATATTATTCAAATAATTAATCTATCTTATGAAAATATTTTAAATCAAAATATAAATTTTTAATAAATTATCAAACGCATATGCTATTTTGATAAATCAATGTATAATGTCATAAATTTTTTGTTTATTGTAGCTTTAGAATTTGATTTTTAAGTTTAACTTAAAAAATTTTGATTCTAATTAACTGATTCTAATAAAAAAGAAATAATATTATTCTGAAATTAATTAACTGCTGTGGATATAAATGAATGCTATGTTTGGTATAAATCATAATTTAGGGTTTTTACTAATTTTCATTTTTCTATTAGAATTTAAAAATAACAACAAGAGATATGACGAAATTTGTCGGCAGAGCCCATAAATACTGTGAAGACTAGAGAGCCCATTTTATTATTATTATTTATTAATATTAAAATATTATCGAGTCAATTTATATATTTATAAAAATTAAATTTTATGTTCAAAAATTATCTTGTAGGTGCTAACTATAAAATTAAATCCTAATGATTAAAATAAATGAACAATCAAATTTTACTCTTAACCAAATATATACAAAAAATATTTCCTAAATAATATTAATAAATTTTTTTAAAAAATTCAGATTTTGTATCTTATTGATATGAAAATTTCTTATAATTTTAAAAATAAATAAATAAAAAAAAATTTAAAAATCAATTGGAATAAAGTTATTATAATTGGAAGTAACTTTAAATGGGTTGAGAACTATTAAAAGATTAATTGCAAAGGACATTAATAAGTTTTGTCTTAGTTTAAATTGGTTCTTATCAAAACCCCACATTTAGAAAGACAACCACAAGACAATCACTCAAAAACTTTGATTTGGAAAATTTCTTGATGAGAAGGCTCTTTGTACCATCTAAGGTATGTGGTTATGTAAAGACTAAGCAACCAAACAATATTACAGAAAAAAAAAACCCCACCAATGTTGTTGAAAGGTCACTTAATAATTAATTACTATAAAATAAAATAAAAAAATGAAAATGAAATTATTTATTAAAAAATTAGAGAAATTAAATTAATTAATTGCTGGGTCAAGTTGTTGGAAGAAAAAGAATGGGTAGATAAAATGGACAAGTTTTGGTGTCTTTATCAATGTTTTGTTTTCACTTCCAACTGTTTATGTCTGTTCCATCTATGTCCATTTGTAGCCTATATGTCTGGTTAAAGGGTCTCTTTCTAAGTCCTCTAGTTTTTTAAGAGATTCTCTGGAATGTTTCTTCAAATTTATTATGGGATGTTTTTATTATTATTTTTTTATTTGGTTGTTACGAAAGAGAAATTAAATTAATTTTTTTTAACTTTTTACTCTCAAATAATATTATAAATTATTTTTTAAGCTGAGTTTAAGCATTATTTAAAAAAAATTTCGATATGTATCAAACAATTTTTTTAAATATTATATTTATATGAAATTATCTTTTAAAAATATAAATTAAATAAAAAATATAATAAAAATTTAAAAAATAATAGAACATGGTGAAAAGTGATAGTAAATGGAGAACTCAAATTAAATATTTCATTTCCTATGATTTTTTAAAAGGATGAATAATAAGTCAATCATATTATATTTAAATGAGATATTGATTTTTTTATTATTTATAAAATGTAGATTAATCATCTTAAAAATAAATATTTTTATAGAATTATTATTATTATTTTTTGGGCATTTAACAAAATTTATTGGATGTTTTTATTTTTTTCAAAGAGAAAAATGGTATGACCTATTTTTTTTTATTTATTTCTGTGTGTATGCGTGTGTTTAGAGATTTATAGGCACAAAATTCCTACTTGGATAGCACTATTGGAAGATAAAGTAATGATTTAATGCTTTACTTGAGCAATAAAATGGCATAATTTCTTAAAAAATGAGAGGTCTCCACATGTTGCTCCTTTTTGGCAGATTGGTGCAAAGTCTATTTCATAACAATTAATCTTTGGACAAAGATTTAACAGAAAGGTCAAGCATTTGTTGTACTTCTAATGGACTATTGCCATTAGTAACAGTGATAACAACATTACAAATTTCTTTCATCATATAATAATAAAGAATCTTTTAATTTAAAAGATTTTTCTTGCCAACAAATACTAGTAAAATAAAATAAAATTATATATATATATATAATCCTTATATTTATTTTTGGAAAAAAAATAACTTAGAACCGAAAAAAAATAAATAAATAAACAAAACTTATATGTATAATTGATCTCCGCTAATTTAAGATTAAAATCAAACATGCCTTGTGAAAATGTTTTATTGGATTTAATTATTTATAACAACTGATAGTTGATAATTGGTTATATCAAATATTTGATAAAATTATTATTAATAATTAATTATTAATATATTTAATGATTATTAAATAACAATATAATTTTTTATTTAAATAAATAAGAATTATTTAAAAGAAATTAAAAATTAATCATTTTATAAATATCAGTTATTTAACAACTTAACAGTTAAAAATCATTATTATACAAACGGATATAATACTACTGTTATAAATTAAAAAATTAATAACTATATAAAAAAAAAACTTTGTCCAACACACTTAAATAAAATAATAATTGTCTCAACTTTGAAATTCATAAGAGCAATTTAAAAAAAAAAAAAAAAAAGTTTGCTTAGTAATTGCTTTTTCTCTATTCATATCAAATCATTTCACAACGTAATTTTTTTCAACTTTCGTCTTCAAAAATTAGCATTCTAGAAAATAACATTGCCGCATAATTAGACCGACCGAAGTCGTGATCAAATGCCGAATAATTTGGCTTTTTCATGCAACTCATATAATTATCCTTAATCACAAAGTCACCATCACCATTACCAACTAAATTCCCTTAATCCAAATTTCATATATAAATAATCTTTGGTTTAATGTCCAAATCCATAAATAATTAACAATGATGTCCCACTTAATTAAACCCTAATCTCAAAACACCATAATTGTAATTTCAATATTTTATAAATTTCCATATATGCCCTTCTCTTAACCCTAAAATTACTATTACCAAATTTGTCTCCTCCGACCAAAAAATCAGGAACACACTTAACAACCAGTGACAAGAGAGTCTCGGTGTTGACAAATGACCATGGTTAATTAAAACTTAAACCCAAGGTTAAGTTAAGATTAATGATGGTTAAATCCCTTAGAGTTAGGGCCTTGGTCTACAACATCAACTTAACTCTGGTCAAATGTATCTTGTTAGTATTAGAGTTTGCCTTCATTTCAGAGCTGAACTACTCGCGATACTTTGACAGCAAAGCCAAAATCTCGTTTTTAAAGATTATCCATTTGAATTGATTTTTTTTTTTATCAATAATCATAATATTATTAATTAATTAATTATGCTCTAGTATTTATTTTCTAAATTAAATTATTAATTCAAAAGTATATAGAGTTTTTTTTTTTAATATATAGAGTTTTTCTAAGTGCATTAGTTAAAAAATAATAATTACAAATAAAATTAAATATATAAATTTTAAAATAAATTAGATGAATAAATATAAAAATTTTGTATCACTTTGAATGGTAATATTTAATTTTTATTTAATTTTTTAATTTAATTTTGTTTGAAATATCTTTAATTAGTATTTTTAATATATTTGTTAATGATTAAATTTTAAATTTATAAATTGAGTGTGAAAAGTGAGTTGCTGAACTTGTACATACAAATTGAAAAAAAATTATTATAAAATTTAAATTAATAAAAAAATAAATTTAGATTAAAGGAAAAAATATTAAATTGAGAAAAAAAAAATCTTAACTAAAACGTAATTGACACGCGCCGACACAAGAGAGGTAAAGACCAAACCAAACAAAACACTCACGAGTCATGAGGAAGAGATCACTAGTTCGAGATCTGAGGAAAGATTAAAAATAATAAAATAAAAAATAAAAAATATATATATATAAAATAAAAGTAGGAATTAGAAGGAAGATAAAAATTAAAAAATTATAAAGCAGAAATCAAATCATTCGATCAATATAACCTGAGTTTTTGTCTGTGGTGGTGGACTTTGTGACCCAAAACCATGGAATAAAGCTATTTCAAGAACACTCTCTGCCTCTTTAAAAACCCACACCGCCCTTTTCTTCTTTCTCTTTCAAGTTTCAATCTATTTGCTTAAAACTACTCTTTCATCTTTCTTCAACATCCTTCTGCCTCTTCTTCTTTTTCACAACCAACCCTTTTTGTTTCCTGTTCTGTTTCTGTCTCTAGCTTGTTTTTGTATTTGTAGCTGTCAGAATTGAAATTCAATTCTAAATTTTGTTGGGTTTTTCTTCAAGCTTTATAAGTTCAAATCTTTTTACATTCTCCTCATATATATTACAGTAAGTATTCTTTTTTTATTTTTTATTTTTTATTAAAGAGATTATTATGAATTATGGTTTTTTTGGGTTCTTGTTGGTAATTTTGATGTATTTTACCCTTTTTGTATTTGTCAGGTTTTATTCTACCCTTTTGAAATCAAATCAAATCCCTCAATTACTTTTACACAATAAAAAAATCAAATGATTAGAGATTTTGGAGTTATGAAACCCCAAAGGGAACAATTGAGAGTTGTTGCAGAGAAATGCTTAGATTCACAGCTATGGCATGCTTGTGCTGGTGGTATGGTTCAAATGCCATCTGTGAACTCAAAAGTTTTTTACTTTCCTCAAGGACATGCTGAACATGCCCAAGGGAATGTAAATTTTGGTCATTGCAAGGTTCCTGCAATGATTCCTTGTAAGGTATCTGCCATTAAGTACTTGGCAGATCCTGAAACTGATGAGGTTTTTGCTAAAATTAGGCTAATTCCTTTGTGTGATAGGGATTTAGTGTCTTTAGAGGATGATAATGATGATGGGTTGTTTGATGGAACTGCTGCTTCTTCTCAAGAGAAGCCTGCTTCTTTTGCTAAGACATTGACTCAATCCGATGCTAATAATGGTGGTGGGTTTTCTGTGCCTCGTTATTGTGCTGAAACAATATTTCCGAGATTGGATTATAGTGCTGAGCCTCCTGTGCAGACCATTCTTGCTAAGGATGTTCATGGTGAGATTTGGAAATTTAGGCACATCTATAGAGGGACTCCTAGGAGACATTTGTTGACTACTGGGTGGAGTAATTTTGTGAATCAGAAGAAGCTTGTAGCTGGGGATTCTATTGTGTTTTTGAGGACAGAGAATGGAGATCTTTGCGTGGGGATTAGACGTGCCAAGAGAGGGATTGGTAGTGGGAACGAGTGTTCATCTGGGTGGAATTCATTTGGAGGTTATTCTGGGTTTTTGAGGGAAGATGGGAGTAAATTGATGAGGAGGAATGGCAATGGGGATAATATGAAGGGGAAAGTGAGGGCTGAGTCTGTTATTCAGGCTGTAACTCTTGCTGTGAATGGCCAGCCCTTTGAGATTGTTTACTATCCAAGAGCAACCACTCCAGAGTTTTGTGTTAGGGCTTCCTCTGTGAGGGCTGCCATGCAGATTCAGTGGTGTCCAGGGATGAGATTCAAAATGGCTTTCGAGACGGAGGATTTGTCTCGGATTAGTTGGTTCATGGGAACCATATCTTCTGTTCAGGTTGCTGATCCCATCCACTGGTCTAATTCTCCATGGCGACTTCTGCAGGTATTTATATCCCAATTTTGGATTCAGAGATTATGATATTTGTAATTGTCAATATTGAACATATATATTTCTTTGCAACGGACAAATTTGATACTACATCAAGCTGCCTTGATCTGCATTTTGTGTAATTATTATTATCTTGGTACAGTTGTTTGTAGACTATTATGATGTAGTATATATTCTGAGTATATGGTTCGAAAACCTACTCATCAATGTTGAGATGTGATTAATTGCTTGCAAGGGTATTGACACTAGAGGTTCATTTGACTAAGCTGTTTTCTGAAAAGTTATCAACAGATTATTGTATTGTATAAATTATGAGGATACTGACTTATTGCTTTGGATTTAATATGCATAACTTACCGTGTCAAGTAGAGTTGATTATTTTTCATACTTTTTTTTCCTCACTGTATTCTGTATATAAAATAGATATGGCTTGAAAACTCTTTGGTTGTATCACCAAATTGCATCAACATGCACACTATTACAAATGTCCTACCTAAGCCTTCTTATAGGTTACTTTAAATCACTTGATTCTGAATGTATCCTTCCTTCTAAATACCCCATCTTTTAATGAATATCACCTTTCAGGTAGCATGGGATGAACCGGATTTACTCCAGAATGTGAAGTGTGTTAGCCCATGGCTGGTAGAATTGGTATCAAACATGCCAGCAATTCATCTCTCACCATTTTCACCCCCACGGAAAAAGTTGAGACTTCCACAGCCTCCTGATTTTTCCTTAATTGGACAACTTCCAATGCCATCATTTACCAGTAACCCTCTCAATTCGAACAGTCCCTTATGCTGTGTCACAGATAACATTCCTTCAGGCATACAGGGAGCCAGGCATGTTCAATTTGGACTATCTTCAGCAGATCTCCTCTTCAACAAATTGCAGTCGAGTCCGTTTCCAGTTTGTTTTCAGCAGCTTGATCATGCTGCTCCAACTTCTAGAATCCCCAAATGCAACTTCATGGGCAATGTCGAAAGCAATGACAATATATCTTGCTTGTTGACAATGGGAAATCCCACACTAAGCTCGAAGGGAATTGGTGAAACTAAAACGCCGCACATCTTGTTGTTTGGTCAGCTCATTTTCACTGATCAGCAGAGTTCTCAAAGCTGTTCTGGTGATACAAATGGAAATTGTTCGTCCGATGGAAATCCAGAAAAGACAGCAAATCTTTCTGATGGTTCTGTTTCTGCATTTCATCAGACTCTTCCACTAGAAAATTCTTCCAATGAAGGGTCTCCCTGGTACAAAGATCATAAAAAAACTGATCTTGGCTTGGAGACCGGTCATTGCAAGGTGTTCATGGAATCAGAAGATGTAGGTCGAACCCTTGACCTCTCTGTCCTTGGTTCATATGAAGAACTGTATGGAAAATTAGCCAACATGTTTGGTGTCGAGAGTACAGATATGCTGAGCAGTGTACTTTACCGGGACGCAGCAGGTGCTATTAAACACACTGGAGATGAGCCATTTAGGTAAATTTCATATTCCTTTTCTTTTTAATCCACTTTTCAAAAAAAAAAAAAACTTTTTATTTTGGTTTGTTCTATGCTAGAAAGTTTACTAAGACATTTTACTTTTGATTGTTTTGTCAGTGAGTTTTTAAAGACAGCAAGGAGGTTAACCATTCTTACAGAGTCAGGTATCGACAACATAGAAAGATAGAGAATGAAGAACTTCTACTGAAATTGTATAGTTTGTGTCATTGTAACTTTTCAACTTACGTATTTTGTTAATTGGGAAATGTTGGGGAAGCTCTCTTCATCCAATTTTGGAGTATTGTAGTTCATGTCATTTTGTAGAACAGCTCAACTTGCTTTTTTATGAAATTAATTTCGCATGGATAGGTGATGCCTAATCACAGTGTGCAATTTCCTTTTCTGTATCATTTTAATTGAGGTCAGCTATATAGATTTTTTGTTTTCACTCTAAACAATTTTGGGTTGCGTTTTCTGATAAGAATATCAAAATATTTAAGCTTAAGATAGCATTTTTTTTTTCTCCTAGGAAGAGTTCTCTTTATCAGCTGCTTTTATAATTGCATGTATTGGAAAGTGAATTTACATTTAAATGATTAGTCTCATTAGCTAAATCTGTCTGTAGCCTGGTTGGTATAATTGTTAGATTTGGTTAATCAATATTTAGCTTCATTGTAACTTGATAATACTTTCTACAAGGATGCTTGTTTTGGATTCAACTAAAGAAGAAGAACGAGATAAAGTTTTCAAGTATCAGTATTTAGTCTAATCAATCCAGTTCAAAAATGATAATTAAAATGTTGAAGGATACAGTTTTTAAGTACTTAGTCTAATCAATCCATAATCAAACAATAATAAATATAAACACTTTTTCCCTACCTAGGAATATGCTTCTCAGATTCAATTAGGTTGACATAACAATATGAATTTTATATTTGGAATTTTATATTTGCTTAGATCTAGATTAGGATCCAATGTAAACTTGATTAAAGAAAAAGAAAAAAAGGGTAAAGTTGGATCTTGGTGTAAAACAGAAGATGAAGGTTCTAAGAATTTATGCTAATATGATGACAGAAATAGCCTGCAATGCAGATGAACCAGCCAGGCCTTGAAGATCCCAATAAATCAAACATTTTCTAAGTCAAAATCTTAAGTTCCCAACAACCAGTCAGTCAAAATATTTGATAGAATATATTAATCTAAGTTATGGAAAATCCCAATTTCTTCAAGTCTGGTTGAAACTCGATCCAACTCAACCGAACCAAATTTCAAGACTCCTTATTTCTTTATATTATTAGGGTACGTTTGATAAGCCATGTATCAAGACATTTATAACAAGTAAATTATATCTTATTTTCGTTTCAAAAAAATTGGCATTTTTTTTTTCATAAATATTAATAATATAATAAATAAAATGATTTTTTTCTTTTATATTTTTGATAGTATAATAAATATATTTAATTTTAATTTATTTGAGACATTAAATGTATTTTAAAGTTGGAATAAAAAAGAAAAATAGTATTAATAATAAAAAGGTGTTAATCTTTTTGAAACATATAAAAAAGAAAAAAAAAAGTGTCAAACCGGTTATTAACTATAAAATCCCCAATAATTAATAACTTTTGTGATAAAATAAATTGCCTTAACATATATTCATAGTTGTCATCAAAGATTTAGTTTGTGGAGACTATTTGTTGTCCTAATATATTTTACATTAATTTATTATGTTCTTTGTTTTTTAGATTATTAATTTGTTGTGACATTACACAATAATACGAATAATATTTTATTATTATGTGATATTATGAATAATACCTTTTTACGTAAAAATATAATTTATTAATAAGTATATATATAATCAGAAATATAGGTATATGGGATTAAGTTTTTTTATTTATAAAAAAAATTTTATTTAATATTTTTTGTACATAATTTTTTTTCGATCTATTCAAATTTAATTTTTTTTATTTAAAATTAATTTTTTAATTTTATCTTTTTATATAATTTATATAATATATTTATATTCGATTCTGACTCTCTTATACTAAAATTTTTAATATTGTAAATAAAACACGCATCTTTATAATATCAAAATCAAAACACATGATTATATTAATATAACCTTTACAAAAAATTTCCAACATATATATTTTAAAATCACTTAGAGTTCCTAAACGAAGAGGTTCCAAGTTTCCAACAATTCAACCGATTTTATTGCCGGAAATGATGAGAAAATAAACAAATAAGTATTGGGATTTGAATCATATTAACCATGGTTAAGACCTTCCAAGTCAAAGTATTTATTTTAATTATTAATTAGGGCAGACAAAGATTCGTAAGTCATGGAATGCCATACTACCCCTAATACATGTGACTGTGACACAGACACACACACAATCTCTAATATCTTAATTAATTCTAAAATTGGGTTTGACTTGAATAAAAATTTATTTTTGTTGGGACCAAGAAAGGAACGTTGCATGAGAAATATTTTAATTTTACAACATAAATAAATAATATTACACGTGCATGACATATATAAATAAATGATCCTAGTAAAATATTAAAATATCAAAAATAAAAAATTTTAATTTTAATATTCGATCACTAAATTACTAATTTAATCTGTCTTATTTATTTAAGTATAAGAACTAAAAATCTATAAAATTATTATTGCACAAATAAATAGATTAGACTTATATTAATTCACATAGACGAAGTAAAAAAAATATTTTAGAATATATTGAAATTTAATTATATGTAAAAAATTAAATTTAAATAAATTAAATAAAAATAAACATTTTATTGTAAGTTAATGAATTTTTTGTTGACGTTGAGTTGGTAATGAGCAATTATAGGAATCTAATATTCTGTTACCAATTTAGTTTGTAAAGATTTTAGCCTAGATTAGTGTAATCAATTTCTTTTTAGAATCAGCTCTTTGTACAGGTTATATATTGACCTTCTCTGTTGTACCCAAAGGAAGGAAAAAAAATAAAAGAGACATATTACTTTCTTCTTGACATCATGGTATCAGAGCAGAGATCCTAAGAACTATAAGATTTCTGAAAGAAA
Organism: Aleurites moluccanus; assembly: GCA_948193065.1. Classification (NCBI taxonomy): domain Eukaryota; kingdom Viridiplantae; phylum Streptophyta; class Magnoliopsida; order Malpighiales; family Euphorbiaceae; genus Aleurites; species Aleurites moluccanus. The sequence continues at coordinate 15,771 of CANXYC010138745.1, forward strand.
AAAATGGAAACACCATTCACTAGGGAGGAAAAAGGCGAAGGGGAGAATTCATTCTTCGTAGACTTTACAGCAAAGATGACACAACTATTGAACCAGAATTAAACCCAAAACCAGATCTCAAGTCATGAATCGGCTACACAAATTGGAATCAAGTTAGATGGTACCAATTATGCTCTGTGGTCCCAAATTATAGAGATGTATATCTCAGGCAAAGACAAATTGGGATACATAAATGGGGATCTTCCACAA
>CANXYC010138821.1:0-11988 GCA_948193065.1 Aleurites moluccanus
TTCAACCTAAATGGAATTCATTCCATTCATCCATTTTTTAATGCCATTCAATTATACAATATTAATACATATCAAATGCATATCATTCAATAATTTAAACCTATTAAACATCAAAGCACCAAACCATCATGCTTCATCACATTCAGCCAAAATTTCCATTCAAATAAATTTTTTTCCATCAATTAACCATCAATTCATGTTAAACACATCAAATATACATCTTTCAAGCCTTTTAAACCTATTAAACACCAAAATCAAATCACCATTTCTTCATCACTATATTCAGCCACTTTGAAATTCCATCCAAATGAATTTGTTTTAATCATTCAACCGCTAATTCATTCTATACACATCAAATAAACATCATTTGAACAAAATAATTCATCAAAACAACACTTTGATTCAAAGTTCTTCCTATTAAGGTTTCCATCCAGGTTTTTGAATTCCATCCATTCAAAATATGTTTTGATCACTAATAAACATCAAAGAACATCCTAATAACATATTTGAATTAAAAGAATTTCAAAATCAATAACTTACCAAAAGTTCTTCAAAATCTTCAAATGATTAATTTGTCATTTTTCTAGTTTTTCCTTTGAATCTATGGTTATATTTGTGTTTAGGATGATGGAATTAACTTGTTTCCATCAAAAAATAAAAGAAAACAATAAGAAATGGTGAAGATCAAGCTTGGCCGAAATGAAGAATGATGCAGAGAGAAAGTTGCTGCAATTTTTTGGCTAAGGAAGACGATGAACAATAAAGGGGTGGGAAAAATCAAGTTAAATATCAAAGGCATAATCCTATGCTTTAGGTTTATGGTAGAAATGGTGAAACCTAGCCATCCAACCATCCATTTCTTCATCTTTTCATCCAATGGTTAGATTTAAGTAAGCCTAAAATGTTACCATAAGCTTGCATACACTATATAACTCCATATTTCAAAGGAAAATACCAAAATAACCTTAGTTCAAATGAAGCACCTCAATTGAGCAGCTTGCCGGGAATTATTTTCTGCCGGGCAACAATAATTCAAATAAACTTAATAATATCATTTTCATGTCCTTAAATTCTTTTCTACCTTCAAATATAGTGTTAATTCAATAAAAACTCGAAGGAGGTGTGAAATGACCATTTTGCCCCCAGTTCACAAAAAACTCAAAATTACCCGATTTTATCCTAACAACCTTTAAACCACTTTAACTCATATAATACATCATAAAACATGTACATATGTTCAATTCATGCATAAGCATATAATAATACACAACTTCCAATTCAAGGAAAAATTTCCCTTAATGGTTCAAGTTCTAAGTTATAGGTGAGGTGTTACAAATTAACCATCAAAACATGGCGATCTATCAACATACTTAATTATACTAGCTCAGTTAAGCTACTTCTACACATAAGTTTGACTTATTTCATTTTACTACAAAGTAACCTACTCAATTATAAGAAAAAGATATTAATATCTAGATACATAATGAAACTATGCAGGTAAGCAAACATATAATGAATAACTAAAATTAACATGATAGGAAATCCTTTGCTCTATGGTATACCTATACCAATTATTAACAATTCCTTTGATATCAACTTTGTCACGTCCTAAAATTTGGAATATGATGATCCTAGGGCGCAGGAACAAAATAAGTTACCAACACCCGTAGAATTCACAACCATCTATTAACTAACTAAATTATTTATTATAAAATATAAATTTCAGCATAGTTTTCCCTGCAATTTTAATGTAATTCCAATAATGAATAGTGTCACATTCAATATTTTTAATAATTTTTCAAAATCCTCAATCTGCATAGAAAATACACTTTAGTCCTCCCTTATTACCTCACTATAATATTTCATTCACAATTCTCAATTACATTGGCCAATTGAATCAATATCCAGATAAGATAAATATTATCTTCATATATTATGAAATTAAATATTACATACATAAATTGGATTACCCAACTATCTTCCATTTTATAAATTTATAATTAATTAATTATATACTTATTTTCAATATACATCTACACTTGAAATCCCATAGAGCATTCTAAATAGTCAAAATATATAAAATATTTCATCACATTACTTGCTATAACGAGTTCCAATGAGCGAGGAAAATTTCTATAGAACCACAACATCTACCAACTCTGAACCAGAAAAGTAATATACCACTAAAAAGTAAGTAAATTTGCTCAGTGAGTCATAAAAATATCATTATACATAAGGCTAGTTAAGATGTTCATGTCATGTGAAATTCAAGATATCAAAGATCAATGAATAGGTAGGGTAATCAGCAATAAAATAAATAATATCAATGTGGGTCATATATATCAATAGTGTCACGTCCCAATTTTAGACCATGATGGTCCTAGGGTACGAGTAATGCCAAGGCGACCAGTACCTCGAAGAACCCATGCTTTTACTTTAACTTTACTTTTACAATCATTAATTAACCTGTGATACATTTTAGGTGATAATTTTTTTTTTAAATCATAATAATATGTTGTAACTCTGACTTAAGCTATCCATAAAACATATAAATTACACTTCTATCCATTAATGATCTGTAAATATGAATACTGGTGATAGAATAATGAAATACATATCATGAACCATAATGTATATAATATAACAGGAGCCTGTAACATGTCATATCATATCATATAATATTGAGCTGTTACTTCTCTTCCATCACATATCCCTCCAATCACCCATTTCCAACCACATCCTACCATGGCATAGGGAATTTACCCCTCCCTAGCAGAGGTCATAACATATATCTGTGTACACAGCCAATGAATTAATATTACACCATCGAAGTAGTTTTGTTGTAACATATTATATGCAAATGTCTCATATAGCATGAATATATCAATATAAAGTCTCAAATATGATTTTAATGAAGATAAATAATATCATAGGGATTAAAGAAATATTTTGATTCAATGTGAAAATTTTAACCGCCGGAGTTATAATATTCATAGTTGAGGATACAGACGCACCTAGACATAAAAAAGAATTCTCATTTCTCAGTATAATCGATGCCCTATTAACATTTGGTAGAATAATGTCTTAATCCATCATCATATATACGTACATAAATCCCATCATCCAACTAATTAATATATCATATCATATCATAGAATAAGAACAATATTAATAATGTGACTATGAAATCAGTAGGTATAGCTAGGTATCCAATAATATTGTTTTTTCTGATGGAATTTTTATTGTCTCTAGCATCTGCCCATTACTTCAATCAATGTGACAAGAAATACAAAGTAATAGAAATTGTCCCATCCTCCTCCCTTCATATTGATGTATATGTTAAGTGTATGTGGTCTTATTTAGTCTTTATTTATATATATGTGTGTGTGTGTGTGTGTGTGTGTGTGCTGGTAGGTAACCAAATTTCCCATTAGTCAAGCCCTGCTTCACATATGTTTATATAATAAGTTAGATGATCAAACAAGAAAAATAAAGTGCATATAGTGAGAAGGCAATGAAATTGATAACACAATGGAATTAAAAATTTTAAATAAAAATGAATGCTAGATAAGTTAACCATGCATGCAATAGCATTATATAGATCAAATAATTGCATGCATATTCATTTATTTATTGTTTTTTAAACCCTTGATCTTTTTTAATATTTTCTAAATTAAATTATCGAAGTTGACTCATCAAAATAACTCAGAACACCTTCTTTTTAACTCTTAGTATTAGTTGAAGACTCTTCATATATTGGAGCAATATCAGAAATTATTTAGTTTTGATATCACTATAGACTAATGATTTAAAAGAAACACATGAAAAGCATTATATATACCAGAATTTTAATATAACATTGAAACCCCATAAAACACCAATAATTAATTAATTAATTAATTAATTAATAAGAAAAAGAAAGAAAACTGGGATTTCCAAATAACCATGTGCCCAGTGCATGTAAGGAAAAAGTAGATCAGTAGCTTCATACCAAAACCCCAATAATTACCTAGTTATAAAGCAAAAATGTGAAGGGAAAAAGGAGATGAAATAGGACTGTTCTAAAGTTTCCATTGTCCACTATTCTATAATGAATGCCCTATCTTTTGAAGTTTCTTCCCTTTTATCCAACAGTTGTTTTTAAAGTATCACCTTTTTCTTTAAACCTACTTTCTTTTTTATATTATACAATAATTGTTCTACCTATCTACTTTCTTTCTTTATATCTTTTCAGGGAAAATTACCCAATATTTCATTTGGGATCTTATTAATTATTTGTGGTATACATTGTGTTATGTTCACTAACCTTAATTAATTAATGAAAAAAGCATAACTGATTTAAGTCTAAAGCCAAAGAGAAAGAAACCAAATTATACTTGCTTAAGCTCATCAACAGTTTGGTTGAGATTTGGTTGATTTAACAAATAATCCTTTCCAATATTAAAAGATAACCACTGTAAAAGACTCTTCATGTTCTTAATTAGGGTTTATTAATCCTGTTTAGAAAAATCCCAAATAATAATATAAATAATTTATCTTTAATTACACTAGAGCAGTGGATTTAATATAATATGTAAAAATTAACTCTAATAAGTAATAACTAAAAATCTCAATTTAAAAAATTGTGCATGCATCACATCATGAGGATATTGCAAGAATTGGAGACATTTAGCCCATTGGATTGAATTTTGAAATCTGGGACTACATTGATGTAAAACAAAACGTGATATTGGGCCTACCTCCCTTCATAATCTAAGAAAATTTTATACGTTTTCAGGGCCTCCACATGAACAAAAAAAAATCCAATAACACCTTAAAATATACTCATTTTCTGGGCTGGAGACTGACACTTTTTTTGGGTTAATTTATGCTATCGAGTTCTACATTGTGATGTTAACATAAAATATCACATAATTTGTAATAAAAATAAATAAATTTAAACTTAGAAAATTAGCAAATTCATGTTTATTTTCACAATAATATCTATGCATATCATATGCGACACTTCTGTTTTTTGATATGAAAACATGCTCAAAATATACAGTTTAGAATATATACATATATATGCCATATATTAGTAATAACAACTAATAAGATAATTGAACACTATATGATTAATTAAACCATAAATAAATAAACTAAATTATGAGACAACCTTCAGTTAAGACACAAACCTGAAAATTATTTGAACTTGGTTTGACAATGTTGTGATAGAACATTTTGACCTGCAGACCCTAAAGAACTCACCTTGAATTTACAAACGTCGTCAATTACCTGGCTCGATATCTTCATCTTCACTGTAATATTCAGTTTTAGTACTAAAGCGACATGTCTAATACTTCTTTTTATGTCATTAGGGAATGTTCCGTTTGATATGTTACTAATTAGGACTAATTCATTTTTCATTGAACTATCAGCAGAGTGATCATATTCAGGGAATTTTCTAGCACCAATTTTGTGACCATCGTATAATAATATTGCATCCCCATTACTTCTATACAAATTTTCAATTCTTTCATTTTTATTTTTAACCTACAATGTAATTTTGATTTTGTTGACCAAATATTTGTAGTTGAATTCTTGAATTTAACGTGCATTATTATATATCGCAAAATCAATCCAAATTCGAAGATTCGATTCAACTCATCTGACACCAAATTCAACCCAAATTTGATTTGACTTTAATAGCTAACAATCTTAAATTCAAATTATCCTATCTGAAATTCAAATTATCCTACCTGAAAGTGACCCGCATCCGAAAATTAACTGATGTGACAAAAATCTAAACCTGTGATTGAACCAATCCGATGAGACATCGAACCCGTTTACTAATCCACCCAAGTGATCGAAAACTCTGTAATGACCCAATTCGATAATAACCCGAACCCAATATTAGATCAACCCGAAATGATCCAAACCCATACTCAACCCGACTGAAAAATAATCCAATCCGAATAGCGACCCAACACAAAGGCCACCTGAACTCGAAATAATCGAAATATGAGATGATCCAAATTAAAAATGATCTTATTCGAAATCACTCAATGCTTCAAAAAAACCTAAAATCTGCATATAATTGTAAATGAGAAAAAAAAAATCTAAATTATAAAATTATTTACTTAATTTTCTAAAAAAATTTAATATGAATTCTTGATCACATTATATTCCCAAACTTTTCCTTACAATAACTTATGTATACATACGATTGGACAAAATTAATTTAATATAATGTGATAACACTTAAAACTCCGCTCCATTACTTTTGATTATAGGAAGAAATATGATTTTTTTTTTTCATTATAAATAGAAAAATGAATTGAAATACAATAGCTAATGATGTGTTGGATTCTTCATGGAAGTATATTAGGCAATCGATATAAAAACTATATACTAATTAGTTTTATTTTAAGTTGGTGGATAAACATGGCTATTGAAAATTGAAATTAATATTTGTATGGGTCAATAGATAGTGAATTGGTGGCTTAATTAATTGTTATAATTGATAATTGAATATTATACATAAAATCCATATTTCAAATTTTATCATAATTGATAAAAGGTCTGGCGGTCTATTGTAATAAATTCACCCGAAACTTGAACTGACAAACCTAGTAATTGAGATGATCCAATATGATGGTGACCCGAAACTCAATAGTGAACTGAGTAGTTGACGACATGACCCGTTGATAATCTGACCTGATGACGATCGAAACTCAATCACGATCCGATCTTTTAAAGATTCGATTTACTAACAACCCGACCTGATAACGATCCAAACTCAATGATGACCCAACTCATAAATTAACCCGATCCATGGATTATCTGACCTAAAAAATGACTCAGATAAATAATAATCAAACCTGATTAATGACCCGATCCAATGATAATATTACCCAGTGATGACCCGAATCCAAAATTTTCCTAACCTAAATTTGATCCAAACCTGAAATGACTGATCTGAAACCGATCAAACCCGCCCATTTTCCATCTATATGCATAATAGAGGAATCAAGAGCTTCAGGATTAAAAAGAATGTAGTGAACACCTATGATCAAACAAATTATAGATGCAAGAAATATCAATGTTATTATAACTTTTATGAAATACACCTCAGTCAACAAAAAATATAATGAATGGGAAATAAAAATTTACCGTGATTCAACGTAATTTTATTTCACAAAATAAATTTACTAAAAAAATCAACAAATACAATCACTAATTAATTAAATACTCACAAAATAATTTCTCACAATTTTATACAAAAGCACTCTACCTATATACTTTATATCTCACCATACTCACTTGGCTTCACTAAGCCTCTACTACTATTTCAATAATTAATTAATCTCATTATCATATAGGCTTTCAATTCAAATCCAAATTCAATTTGGATGCTACTTTATTTATCTAATCTAAACTCAACCTGGATACTAAATTAAATATTTCTTCATCATTATTAAGCAAATCCTTTTCCCATTAGAATTTAAGACAAAATACTAACTACCTTGACTCAAATTTCATCAAATCTTTAATTTTTCAACTCAATATTTGAATTGCACTCTTTTTCTAAATGCCACCTCAAATGAATTTTTCTTCTTCAATTCATTATAAGCTCTGTCATGCTTTACATCATCAATAGTTGTGTTACCAATCATTTTGTAAAGATTTTTTCTTCCAAACTGTTCACCTTTCAATCACGAAAGTATCTCGGCTAACTCCCATGACTCTATTTCACAAAGAATATTCATAACTCAATGAATCTAATTTACCCAAGAAAATTAAACTCCTCTTAAAATTAGGAATATACCTTACATCACCAAGTATTTTGACCATGTGTTTTGACACTTCCATCATGCATCTCAAATTTTCAATCTACCAATACCTTTTATCTCTACCTTCTCATCATTGGATAGTTTCACACATTCATTTTTGCAATTTTTAATTTTATCAAACCATTCTTTCTTTGAGCAAATGTAGAAAGGACAAGCGGAATCTATAACCGACTCATCACATAATGGATCTTTTATTTTTTTTCTTTTCATGACCATATCTATAGTAAGTACATCATTCTTAAAAACAAACAGCATTATCTTCAATTGTAAAATTCGTAGAACTATTCTTTTCAACTATAACATTTGCAGACTTACCGCGACTGTTCTTAAATTGATTGTATTTCGTAAGGTCTTCTTTTATTGTCCTACAATGGTATTTGATGTGCCCCTTCTCATAACAATAATAGAATTCTTTATTAACATAGTCTACTCATGATTTTAAAGTAGAACTTGATCTATTATTTCCTCCATAACTTGCTTTTGAATTACTTCTACTACGAATAGAACTTACTACAAAAACTCCACCATCATTATTGCTTCTCGGAACCTTCAATTTTGTCATGCTCCAAAATTGCAGCAGTAATTTCTTTCATCGTCACTGACTTCTTTCCTATTGTCATTGCTATCACTCAACTTTCATAAAATGATGGAAGAGAGGCCAAAAGGATTATTAACTCATCTCCAATCTTTATGCCCAAACTAGTCAACTAAATAATTGAACTTTTAAAGGTATTAAAATGGTCTCGAACATCAATACCTTCATGCATCTTCAATCCATATAATTTTTTCTTCAAATACTGTTGATTGATAAGTGACTTTGACATATAAAACTCTTCTAATTTCTTCCACAAGCTAGTTGAAAATCCAATAACACCTTAAAAGAGACTTATTTTATTGGCTGGAGACTGACATTTTTTTTTTAGGTTAATCTATGCTATCAAGTAACATAAAATATTTTATTATTTTAAATTTTCACATAATTTGTAATACAAATAAATAAATTTAAACTTAGAAAATTAGCAAATTCATGTTTGTTTTGAACATAATTTTTTTTTCACAATAAAATCTATGCATATTATATGCGACACTTCTGTTATTTGATATGGAAACGTGCTCAAAATTATAGTTTAGAATATATTCTTTTGGAGACCTTTGCAGCGGAGAATTATATAATACATACATTATTTTATTTTTTATATTTATGCCATATCTTAATAATAACAATTAATAAGATAATGGAATACTATATGAGGGTGTTTGAAAATCTAATTATTACAATGGAATTTTGTCAATTGAAAATTTTATATTAGTTTAAAAAAAATAATTAAAATAGTATTTAAAAAATAAAATCTAATAAAAATGGGTTTTGACAAATAATATTAAACAACCTAACAGTATTTTTAAGTGATTCTAAAAAATTTAAAGTATTTTGGAGGATCCAAACACCCCTTATATAATTAATTAAACCATAAATAAATTAATTAAATTAAGACAATCTTCAGTTCAAAAAAAAAAAACAACTGAAGACGCAAACCTGAAAATTATTTCAACTTGGTTAGACAATGTTGTGATATAACATTTTGACCTGCAGCCCCTAAAAAGCTCACCTTGAATTTACAAACAACGTCAATTACCTGTCTCAATATCTTCATCTTCACTGGAATATTCAGTTTTAGTACTAAAGCCACATGTTGTTTTCCCTTTTTATCTCTAATACTTCTTTTTATGTCATTAGCGAATATTCCATTTGATATGTTACTAATTTGGCCTAATTCAATTTTCATTGAACTATCAGCAGAGTAATCATATCAGGGAATTTTCTAATACCAATTTTGTGACCATTGTATAATAATATCACATCCCCATTACTTCTATACAAATTTTCAATTTTTTCATTTTTATTTTTAACCTACCATGTAATTTTGATTTTCTGGACTAAATATTTGTAGTTGAATTCTGGAATTGAACTTTCATAATAGAGAAATCAGGAGCTTCAGGATTAAAAAGAATGCAGTGAACACCTATGATCAAACAAATTATAGAAGCAAGAACTATCAATCTTATTATAACACGTAGCAAATATCTTCTTCGAGGGCTTGCCTCGTTTACCGGTTCCGATGACGTTCAGCGATGATGGTATTCTCCGATGTGGAACACTAAATATTTGTTCTTTTGGAATTTGGACCACACATGTTTCTGCTTTTGTGGCTAAAGGAGGCCTTGACGTAGGTTTCTGCTTCCGTGGCTAAGGAGACCTTTCTTGAATTGATATCTTAAGGGAAGGAAAAGGTTTTGGCTGGAAAATTGACTAGTAGTTAGATGATGAGGGTCTTGAGGGGGAGGTTGTTAGTATTTTAAGTTTGTGGAATTTCACATTGGAAATATATAAGATTAAAGAAGGACATATATATATGGGAATGATCCATAAACCCAAAGTTATAAGGTTTTGGATCGGACTATGATGTCAAGCTCATGAGTGTGTCACTAAAACTCATTATAGACTTATAGTGATTTTCCAATTAAGTGGGCTCAAAATTCCAACAAGTGGTATCCGAGGCCCAATTAAAATTTATTTGGAGTTAGTTATGGCTATGATAAAGTTTGATATTGAGAAGTATAATTGCAATGTCAGTTTTGCTTTATGGCAAGTCAAGATGCATGTAATCTTGACACATAATGGGTTATAGAAAGTCCTATTGGGAAAGGACAAGATGCCTACTACGATAACTAAAAAAGCATAAGCAAGAATCATATAAGAAAGCTCTAGCCGCTACTCAGTTATGCAATCTCATATGAATTAAATATAAGATATTGAATGAGCTTATATATAATTAGACTTTATAACTTCAATAACTAGCTTTTGTGGTTAGCACTCCCAATATTATATAATCTCTAACATTTGTAAGATGGTATCAGAGCGAAAAAATAATTTAAACACTCTATCCCTGTTAAATTATAATTCAAACTGAAATTTTAATTCTCTTTCAATTTTTTATATATTCATAGTTTAGTTTGATTTCAATTCTCATTCCGTGGTGGGTTTCTTTCAATTGTTTATTTTCTTTTGCCCAGTGATGGGCTTTCAAAATTGTTTCTTTGCCCGTGTTGGGCTTTCAGTTGTATCAACACAGTTCTCATCATAAATCTGCAAATGTCAACTGGATTTAATAAAAAATTCTCTTGGCCCAATTGTCATTTGAGAGAAAGTGTTAAAATATCAATCACACATTGATTAAATATAAGATATTGAATGAGTTTATATATAATTGAACTCTCTAACCTCAATAGCTAGCTTTTGAGATTAGCACTCCCAAGATGATATAAGCTCTAACATTTATACGCAAAATGTGTGCAATCCTGACACTGAATGGGTTACAGAAAGTCCAATTAGGAAAGAATAAGATGCATGATACAATGACTGAAGAGCAGAATTAAGAATCAAATGAGAAAGCTCAAGCCGCTAGTTAGTTATATTTGTCAAACGAGGTTCTGTGTGAGGTTATTACTGAAAAGACTGTGAAAGATTTTTGGTCTAAACTTGAGTTATTATACATAACAAAAACTCTCATATCGAAGTTGGTGGCAAGGCATTGTTTACACAGAATTAATATGGTAGAAGGTACAACTCTAAAATTACATATTCGTGAATTCTTTTCTATTGTGATGGATCTTGAAAATATGGGTATCAAGTATGATGAAGAAAATAAAGCTCTTATGGTGCTTCACTCTTTACCTCCATCATATAAGCACTTTAGAGATATTATGTCACGACCCCCTCTATAGGGCTATGACGGTCCTAGGGTACAGGAATAATGTATACTGGTACCTCGAAGAACCCAAATTACAAGCTTCATTCCATTTAACCATTTTATGACATATAATTTTTTTTTCAAAAACACTTTAAGTTTACAGAAAATCAGACAGAGTTCCCACTGTAATATTAACATTGCCCAAATAGAAAATACAACAAAGCACTTCCAATATCAATATCAAATCCTTTCAACCTTCAAACACAACTCACAACACAAATATATACAATTCCCTGCCATATTATTTATTCAAATGCCAAAGTCATATAGACTTACCATACCATCTGCACCCCTGTATGAATGCATATATTAACATATGATTGCATAATATACATTCCAACCCATCT
>CANXYC010138870.1:0-18766 GCA_948193065.1 Aleurites moluccanus
CCCAAACATACAAAATTAGGGTTTTCTCCAAATCAATAATATTTAACATGATTTCTGAATATTTAACCATCTTAGAGTCTCTATTCTTAATTCTCAACATCAATTTAATTATCTCTTAAAGAAAAATCTGCATTAAATTCGAATTTACTGTTCATGTTACTATTCATGACAGTCCCAACATTCTGATTTTCTTCCACATTAATTACCATTAATGACTTCAAATTTCTTGTAATAAATTCTATACACCTAATATTAATTATTCTAACTAACAGACTTAAATAAATCTAAAAGAAAATAATCTTAGAAGAAAATTTACCTTATTTCTTTAAAACTGAAATTCCTGAGATTTCTTGCTTAAATCTGATGATTTCTGCTTTAATATAGAATAATCTAGAAGTCTAATGCATTAATTTGAGTATTAATGCCTTAGAAAATAAAATGAGACTGATCTGAGAAAATACTGAAATTATCGAAGAAAGAAGGAAGGAAAAATCGTGAAAAACGCTACTGGGTTGCTGGGGTTAAATAGACCACTGTCTCAGAAATCTCGCTTGCCAGCTCGCCAATCCGCCTCAGCAAAGCTACCTTGTAGAAGCCAGCTCGCCATTCTCACTTCGCATTTCCCAGCTCGCCATTCTCACTTCGCATTTCCCAGCTCGCACTTCTCAGCTCGCCAAACTGATCCGGTAATGCCACTTCACAAAAGCCACTTCGCTTATCTAGCTAGCATATGTCACCTCGCCAAACTATCCTTGTGAACTCTTTCTCGCGTATGCTACCTCGTCAATGCTTCTTCGCCTCTTCGCTTCTTCGCCTCTTCGCCAACTCTCTTCGCCTATCTCCCTCTTCGCTAAATCCTGCTAGCGAATTGCCACTTCTCACATTCCTTCTTCGCCAAACTCTGCTTCACAAACTTCCTCTTCGCATAATGCCTCTTCGCATAATGTCACCTCGCCTTTCCTCTTTGCCAAACTTTCTCTTCGCGAATTGCCACCTCGGCATTCTCACCTCGCCACTTCGCCAGCTCGCATTGCCGGCTCGCAAAATGCTACCTAGTATTTTGCCGGCTCGCCTTAACCAGCTCGCAATTGAGCTACAAACGTCCAAACTTTCTGATTCTTTTTGCTACTTAAAATAAACATGCAGGGGCACAACATATCCAAAATTTAAATCACTAAGACCAACACACAGACCATGGTGACTCTCTACATGTCACCCAGACTTACTGTCCCAAAATTCAACCGAACAGACCTGAGAAAATCTACTCTCCACTGATATATACTTATTCAAAAATCCTAAAATTTTACAGCCAACATCACAACACATAAAGGGACATTTTTTATGTTTACACCTTTGGCTCAATCTGTCTCATTCATTCCCAGAAATTCTAAACAAACAGAGACTTCCTGCAGAAACACTCAACCAGGCCAGTCCTGCTCAAAGGGACTTAACTCATCACACACACAGAATTTTACTAAGCCATTTTACAGAATTTCAGTTAAGACATAAACTCATAACTTTCATGTTTTACACTTTATCAAATTATTTCTTTAAGAGCATGCAATCAACCTCACAATTTCCTGCAACCAGAAATTCTGGAATTTCTCAAACATTCTTATATTTAATTAATTAATTCTTCCAACATACAATTTAATAAAAATACTACAAAAATGGCAGATATTAAAGATTCTATCTTTTTTCATATCTAACATAATTTATTAATATTTCTTTATTTTTACTAATTTCAGATACCTGTATTTTTTTCAGAAAATGTATCTATATTAGTATTTGCATTTTCAATACAATTATTTTTACTATTTATTTTTTTTCTCTTTCGAGAACTTTTATCCTTATAACCAATAGCCTTCCACACTTCAAGTGTGTTTAAGATTTATTAATATTAACAAATTGTCATTCTGGGACAACAATACAAGTTAAAACATTAACAGCTACTATATGAGATTTTGTTACTTATTTTAAATCAGCAAGTGCATCCGGCAATTGATTTGTTAATTTTTGCAGATAAATTAATTTATGAACTTTTTGTTCATATTGTTTTGTATTTCTCAACTTTTATTATCTCTCCCTAATATTGGGAATATTATTTCATCAAATGACAATTTGCAAATCGAGCAATAAATATATCACCATTAATGACTCAAAATATTTAATTATTGAGGGAGATTTATATCCAACTTATATTTCTAACCTCTTTTGAAAACTCATCTTAGTGCGTTGTAGTGGAGTAATTAGAACATATACCGCATATTAAAAAATTCTTAAATGATAAAATTTTAGCTTTTGACCAAAAGCCAATTGATTAATTTGAAAAATCTTCTAGTTCTTCATTGAATTCTAAATTTTCAATAATTTTTTTCATTATTTTTAAACCGAGATGACCTAACTTATCATTCTAAATAATAAAAATATTTAAATATATAAACTTCTGGTTTACTATAAAATTCTCTTTAATTCCACTAATTTTTGTATAATACAAATCAGAGAAAATAACAGAAAATATTTCACTATATTTTTCTACCCGAAATAATACTTGTAATATGAAGGTATCATTGATTCCTCTCATTTAATGTCTTAATATGATATTTGTTAATGCGAATATCTTTAAAGCTTAACAAATTTTTATAAGATTTTGGAAAAAATAATGTATTATATATAATAAATGTTGTTACTCTTAGTAATAATATATTGATTTTTCTGGAATTTTTAATTATTTTTTGTTTTACCATAAACAATTATCTCACCCATTTTCAAATAAGAAAAATATTTGAAATTTTAAAATTGTATGAGTTATCACACTATTCACAATATATATATATATCGAAATCAATTCTCCCTTTCAATATTTTCAAAAAATTATTTGTCATATCAACGTGAGTAATATCTATATGATCATAATCAAAGTTTTCATTGTTAGAGATAAAATTTATATTCATATTTTTCTCTCTTTTTACAATGCTCAATAAATATTAATAAAATATTTTATCATGATAAATATATAATAATTTTTTCTTCATACCACATCGATAATATTTACTTTAAAAATTTTGTTTACATTTTCTATTATTATTTCTGTATGACTTTATCCCACTTCTGGTGGTGATAAGTATTCTTATAATATTTATTTATTCTTATGAAAAGAATAATTTCATAGTATTATTATTATATATTACAACATTCAATTCAATGAATGTGATAAACTAATAGGATGTGCTCCAAGATTTTTTTATTAATGACTTGTTATTTTATTCAGTTAAGTATTGTTGCATTCACTTAAGGGAATAAGATTGAATCAGAATATATGAAGTTAATTCATAATATTTTTACAATCTTTTCTATCGATATTGCTATTACAAAAGTATATTCAATATATGCAAAATATTAATATATTATTATTTATAAATATTCTCCACACATTAAGAGTTAATTCTAACAAAAAATCAACATATTTGATATAAAAGAATACCTTTGCAATAGCAAAATAAATAAATTCATTATCATTATTAATACATAACTAAATTAAAAAAAAAAATTATAATAATTATTATGATTTTTTTCACTTATACTTTTATAAGATCACAAATATAAATCATTTTCTTTTATTTCAAATTATATTTTAATAAGTATAAAATATTATAATCTATACAAAAACAAATATCAAAATTAGAGTATAAATTTTTTATGTTAGATATAGGTTAAAAATAAAATGTTAATGCATAAAAATAGAGTTTATTTACTCAAATACCTGAATTAGAATATTATCAAGAGAAAAAAAATTTCAAACTTCAAATACTTGAATAAAAATGTTATCAATAGAAATATCTTTAAACCTTTTGAACAAGAAAGCTATCAAATGTGTCATACAGAACAAAATTGGGTAGCGTAAGAACAAAAAAATTTCGATTTACTTGGATTTGATTGCTTAAAAATAGAGAATCATATTGATAACGTGTTATGAAAAATAAACAAAACAAAAATAAGAACAAGAACAAGAATAAAAATAAAAATAAAAAATAAGAATGTAGAAGAGAGAGTTTTTTATTGTTTTCTTGATATGTATTACAAAGTAATATGAACTCCTATTTATAGGGTTCATCTCCACTATAGGTTATAATATATAAATTTACCATAAATTACAATATAAATGATGCAATAAAATTAATTTTAAATATAAAAATTTATGAGTAGTGTGATAGATGAATGGACATCCACATTTATCTATATATTTATAATAATTTTCTTATTTTTTGATAAATTTAAAAATAAAAAATAAATAAAAATATTTTTTAAAAAATATTTTTATTTTTATTTTAAAAATAATTTAAGAAGAAATTAAATTATTTTTTCTTAAATTTTTTATAAAAAATTCATTTTCGTATTTTGACAAATTTAAAAATAAAAAGTAAAAATATTTTTATTTTCAAATTTATAAAAAAATATGAAAATATATTTTTTAACCCTAAAAAAATTATTTTAAAGCAAAAATTCAATGTAATTAATTAAAAATAAAAGGTAAATATATATATATATTTTAATATAATTATTGACCATTTTAATGTTAACTAATAATAAAATTGATCCGAAAGGTTTAAAAATATATTATGAAATTCATTAAAATTAATATATTTTTAAAAAATAATAAAAAATTAGTATATTAGGTCATTTTACGACCATAGAATAATAATTAACCAAAAATTAAATACCAACCTTTGATAGGAAAATTCTCTACTCGAGGTCTGTCTATCTGGACTTATATTGTTATATATGGGCCTCATTGGGTTTCTAAGGCCTGCTTACATTGTGGTGGAAATTACTTTGAGCAATTGCAACAATAGAGGTTGGGTTGAGAAATAATGGACTTTTAGATTATGGGCCTCAACTGACCATTCACAGGTAAAAGTTGATAACACCAATCCACCCAAACTTTTTTTTTTTTAAGGAATTTATATTAATGTTTTCATAACCGAACCAGTTAAAAAATCAGTAAAAATAGATGGTCAAAAGTTCGATCAGATCAAATTGATAAGAAAAAATTTATATACATATATATGTAATTTGACATTTATTATATATATAATGAAAATAAATATAATACAATTATAACTAAATAAAAAATTTATATAAAATCATATTTTTTTTTTATGATGTCAATTTAATCACATTAAGTCAAAAATTATATATATAGTAAGTTATGAATATTCATTTGCTCAAATATCTATTCACGCAATAAGATAACGTACAATATAGCCTTGATTTTAGCATCGGGTAGGTTTCGGCGTCAGATAAAATTAAAACGAAATTACTGAAATTCTTTAAATTTCTTTTAACTCAAAATAATATCTTTTTAAAAATAAAAAAAAAAATTAAAAAATTAAAAAAAATGACTCGTTCAAACCGAAAAAATCAATCATATTCGATCGGTTTACCTGTTAATCAACTAGTTCACTGATTTTTTAACCGATTTAAAAAAAAAAGGCAAATGAGAACTAACCGAATCCTTGATTAAATTCCTAATTTTTTTTATTCGACCGGCCGATCCAGTCTAATTTTGACCACCATGATTTATATCCTATACGGTTTTTTTTTTTGTTTTTAATTTATTTGTACGGTCCCTTTTTATTTTTTTATTTTTTAACTTTTATATATTTCAAAAATACAGTGTTTTTGTTTTTTACTGCTTTTCTCGTGCTCAGTCAGATCATTGCCAGTGACTGATTTAGACTCCATATTGTAAAGAATTGTATTGCTTGATTAATTTTCATTAGATTGCAAGAAGTATATATATATATATATTGTATGACTAACTTAGGATAATTACAAATAATCACAATTATTATAAAAAATACAATTATAGAAACACTAGAATTTTAGCCAAGAACTTCCTTAACACTCTCCTTCAAGCTGACAGGTGCAAGAAATTGTAGCTGAAGCTTGTCCCTTTGTTGCAAAAACAACCGATGGCCCAATGCTTTAATGAATATATATGCCACCTGATATGCACTTGAAATGAAGCGTACTTGAATCTTTCTTTGAGCAACTAACTCTCTAACAAAATAAAAATCAAGCTCAATTTGTTTAATTCGAGCATGAAAGACTAAATTAGATGACAAGTATATAGCTCTAATGTTATCACAGAGTGGCTGCTATGGTAGACCGAAATCCAAGCTCACCAAGTAGTGAGGACAACCAAACCAATTCTGCAAATGCATTACTAGAGCTCGGGATTCATTTTCTGCAGAGGAGCGAGCAATGGTTCATTGCAATTGAATATAGAACTTCAGGAATTAAAGAAAAATGACCTTTCCATGAGCGAATTTCTCAAGAAAGCCAAAGGGCTGGCAGACGAGTTTCAGATTGCTGGTCGAATAATTTCACTTGCAGAATTCAATACCATAATTTATAGGAATGTTGGAGCTGAATATCATAGCATTAAAATTGCTTTAAACTTACAGCCTGTTGTATATGGCTCATACCGAAATAAATGGACAGATGCTGGAACGGAGCGAAGCGGAGTGAGCGAACGGAGCGGAGCGACAGCATCTATCCAATCGGAGAATATCCTAGTTGTGTGCGGGTTCGATTAGTGAGTTGGGGGTGCCGGGATAACGCCTCCGCGGTATGGTCCAGGGTAATTATGTAAATGTACCATGGATTATATATATATAATGTATTTGTAACCCTAGATGACTAATCTCTCTGAATAATAATAATTCAGCCGCTCTGCTCCCGAGGACATAGGCACGTTGCCGAACCTCGTTAATTATTGTGTTCTTTATCTTACTGTTCTGCTTGATCGTTTTTATTCTTGTGTTTTTATAGTCTGTTTCTCAACACAGCCAACAACAGTCCCGTTTCATGAGCTTCATAGGCAGCTTGTGGCTCATGAAATACTTCTCAAAAGTTGTTCAGAACAATCCTCAGCCAATGATACTGTGTGCAACAACGAGCAGCCCCTTCCTCCTTTACTACCAACTCCATCTTTCAACTAGCAACAGCAACATCGTCCTTCTTTTCAAAATAATCGATGCAACAAAGCACCATGTTAGATTTGTGGTCTCCGCAATCATCAGGCGCACAGATTCCAGTGACGCTATGCACCGCGCAGGCCCTTCAATCAGCAGGGATTTGGTTCTCAAGCTCATTATGTTTATACCCCCCTACTTATGCTCCTAATGTTGCAAATTTTGCAGTTCTACTTATAGCAATTAGTTTCCAAATACTGGCCCAAATAACCATGTCACACCTGACCTCTCCAATCTCAGTGTTGCTAATGAATGCAAAGGTACTGATCAACTCCATGTTGGCAATGGAGAAGAACTTTCAATTTCAAATATAAGTATTGCCTCTTTTCCTTGTGCTAAGAAATCCTTAATTCTTAAAAATGTTCTTCATGTTCCTCGAGTGGTTAAAAATCTCATGTTTGTTCAAAAATTCAATAAAGATAACAATTGTTTTTTTGAATTTTGGCCTTACCATTTTACTGTTAAGGATCAGGTTTGCATTGCTTGATTAATTTTCATTAGATTACAAGAAATATATATATATGAGCTATATGACTAACCTAGGATAATTACAAATAATTATAATTATTATCAAAAATAAAATTATAGGAACATTAGAATTTTAGCTATCTAAGGACTTCCTTAACACATACAGCTCAAAAAACTTTGCTATTAACTAAAATTATCATTTTGTTTTTCTCATACCATTATTTTATTTCTTCTTCTCTTTCTTCCTCTTTCTATTTCTATTTATCTTCTATGGCTGAACTCTCTTACTTTTTTTCGTCCTCTTCCTATTTCCACCTCTTAATTATCAAATAGCTCTTAATTTTTTGAACAAATGAAAATCTTGATTGGTTTTATTTTAGAATACTTAAAAAGCATGTAGAACAAAAGGGTCTTCTTCAACCAGTTGTTCTGCTAGTATAGCTTCTGTGAAGTCGTCAATTTCTTCCCATCCTGTTGAAAATAGAAAAGAGAAACTAGATAGGTATAGAGTTTATTTTTCAATAGAGGTAATGATATAGTTGTTTTACTTTTTTGGTATAAATATTTTATGAGCCATTTAATGACCACACTTTATTATTTTGGAGCCATCAAATTTGAAACAAGAAAGGGTTAAATCAAGATAAATAACGGCTAAAAAGAATTGTCCAATTTAAGATGGAAAAGTAAAGAGGTTATTGTATTATGAAGATTGAATGGAGAGAGAGTAGAGAGTAGATTTTTGGTTTTTTGTTGTTAATTTTTGATATTTTTTTGGTATATGTTTGGTTGTTTTGGTGTTAATTTTTGGTATATATATAGATATTTTTTGCTGTTATTTTTTTAATTTTTCTGGTATATATTTTTTTATGGTGTTATTTTTAATTTTTCTAGATTATTGTTTTAATTTTTATGAGTTATTTTTTTTATAGTTGTTTTTATGTTTTTTGATATATATTTTGTAATTTTTGGTATCTGAAATTTTACTGGGTTAATTTTTTTTTTTTTAATCTTTAGACATATAATTAAAATGATAGCTTGCAAATGTTGAGAAGAAATTAATGAGAATATATAAAAAAAAGTTAATTACATTGACACATCTATATTTTTTTATATTATATTAATACGTCTCTCTGTTTTTAAAATTATACTAAAACATCTATACATTTTGCTTCCATTAAAATTTGAGATCTTTAAAAAAAAAAAATCCGTTAAATTACTGTAAAAAGTTTATAATACTTTTCATTTTCATTCTAATTTTCATTTTTTACCAACTCAATCAATTTCAAGCTATTTTCAATTTTTCTAATATGCTTCTTTTGTGTATTTTGTTTTCTTAAATTTTTATCATAAATCGAGATTCACAACTAACATATCTATCTAAAAAATTATAATAGTTTTAGTTTAACATCATAGATTTAATATTATTAAAATCTTTTTTCTTTTGGGCTCATTAATCTCTTTAAACTCTAAAACTATGTCAGAGGATACCTCTCTTCCAAGAACACACCCTTTTCTCAAATCTAAAAACATGGTCTATGTGGGTTCTTTCCAATTAGCAATTCATCACTACAAATTAAGAAATTAATCACTAAGCATTAAGCAAAAACGATAAGGAAAAGCAAATAACTCGGTGAATTTCATTCATATGTACAAGAAATATATACACTTATGTAATGATAAGTGAAAACAGAAAAATAAAATCAGCATGTAAAAAGAAAAGATTAATATAATTTAAAAACATATCCAAGAAACTTTGATTCAAAAACTTTGATTGAAATGGGTATAGTGGAGATGGTGCTCTAGGGACCTAAATCTCTATGTTTGCAGACAAGAGAGGGGTAGTACTAATCCCAAAAATCAACATCCATAAATAGCAATATTTCATTTATTCTCTACCTGACAATTTTTTACTACAATTACTCAAACCTGGTATTCTCCATTTCCAATCTATTCTCAAATCTTTAATCAAGGCTAACCATGTCAATGAGGTTTCCCTTGTTGATAAAGCTACCACTGTGGAGACTATCGTTTTGTAGAAATCCTCTTGGGTCTTCTCTAGAGGCAGATTTCAACAAAAGGAATGTTGTCGTTATGCTTCATTATGCTTATGGAGCTGTGAAAAAATCCGTTGAAGCTTATATCACATGCGTTAGTGGACATGTGATTGAAGTTCGGTTGCCTTTTCTGGTGAAATCTAAGGAGAAAATTATTAGAGAATTTCAAAAGGCTTTGGAGAAAGGAAAAATTTCCGCAATACTTCGTAAGTTTGTATTGAATGGTTTATCATAAAAACTCATCACATACTTCAAATCTACCCCCTGTTCTAACTATTTTTCCAATGGATTTCTTTAGATTAGGCTAAAAAAAATCAGCCCCTATTCTAACTTCACATTCCGAGCCAACATATATTTGCAAAGTTGACACAAATCTTTCTCTCAAACACAAAAAAATCCAAACAGAGTGAGAGTAAAAACATCAAGTAAAAAAAGGATTCACTCCCAAATCTAAAAAATATACGATTATTACTAATAAATCCCAAAGATAAACTTAAAAGAAAGCAAATGAAGATTAATTTTTGGCCAAAAATCGGCTCACAACGTGAAAGAGAGAAAGAAGAAAGAAGATAGAAATGAATGAGTAAATAAGGGATATTTTGAGTATTTAAATAAATATTTTAATTAAAAATTAATTTTTTAGGATTTGACTGACGAAAAAAGGAGAAAAATTGGACAAAAAGATTTCATTGTATAACAATGGCAAAATAAAAAGGTGTCTTAGTATAATTTTGAAAATAAAAAGACATATTAATATAATATGAAAAAATATAAAGGGTCAATATATTAAAAAAAAAAAAGTGCATTAGAAACAGCCCAAAAGTGATGGAACGAAACTGATCAAATGAAATGGCTAAATCAGTGGGTCTATTAAATTAGTCCGATATTTGTCAATTAGATGACAACTCAATTTGCAAATTTACCAAGTTTAAATATAACATTTTTTCCTTTAAAAATATAGATATATATAACATTATCAGACAAGTAAAAAGAAAGCTATAGGCAGTGCAGTGGGTAAATCAGATATCATAATTATTAATTAATATTATTAAATTAAATTAAATTAAAAAACTTAATTAAATATAT
This sequence comes from Aleurites moluccanus, assembly GCA_948193065.1. Lineage (NCBI taxonomy): Eukaryota > Viridiplantae > Streptophyta > Magnoliopsida > Malpighiales > Euphorbiaceae > Aleurites > Aleurites moluccanus. The sequence continues at coordinate 10,649 of CANXYC010138870.1, forward strand.
AAAAAAAATGAAAGAAAAGAAAAAGAGAAAAAAACAAAACAATGGAAAACTCGCAAGCTCACTACAATTGTAATCTGTTAAATCAGGTTTTTGTCTGCCGTGTGTTGCTTACTTCATATGTTGTTGATGTTGCTTTATGCGTATTGATGTTTCGATTTTCGTAGCACAATGTTGCTTTTTCTAGTTGTTTTAAACAGACTGTACATTTGTAATAATTTAAATAGGAAGATGTAAATTTGAAATTTTTTTTATTACAGTTGTATTTTTTAAACTTTTCATTAATTTTACGGTATTTTTATAAATGTTCCTCAATTTTTTTTTGAGAGGGATTTGATATTCAATAATATGAAAAAATAGTTATTTTTTCAAATGTAATACCTTTTTCATCCTAAAATAAATATTTTAATTTCTTTTTTAGTATGTCTCAATTTAGTTATTTAATTTCTTAATTTAAATAATATTTTATCTTAATATTTTAATAATATCCTCATATATTTGATCTTATATAATTAATGTAAACTTGAAAAAATAAAAATATCATTCTCTTTTAAAAAATAAGGAGATGATTGTATTTAATTAGAAAAGAGATATTAAAATAATAAAATAGATGGTTGTATTTAATTAGAAAAGAGTAAATATTAAAATATTTTTTTTTTAATATTTGTATATTTTATAATTAGAATATTTATTTTAAAACGAAAAGAGTAGATAAGGAAATGATTCACAACGATGATAATGGAATAATGGAATGGATTTTACTATTTTCATCCCATCTTCATATTTTAAAACCTCATTTCATTGGGGATCCATTCTCTAACAAGTTAAAATTTTGGTAATTCATGGTCATCCCATGAATATTTGGGATCTCGTTATGGAACATAATTTTTTCATTTAAAAAATTAATGTTACATATTATATTTTTTTTCTTCATTCATTATTTTTTTTGTTGTATTTAACATAAAAAAAAGTAAATAAATTAAAAAGTTTTCAATAAGAAAAAATAAATATTCAATTAAATAAAATATAATTTTTGATAAATTTACTAGAATTTTTTACTATAATTAGAAAATTTGATTTTTATATAAATTTATTAGAATTTTTATTATAAAATTATATTATATATATTGATATTCATTCATCAACATGTTAAAATTTAAATAAAAAATAAACATTGATCATAACATATAAATTATAATTTTAAAAAATAATGTTATAAGATTGGTAATTAGCTATTAAACGATAGAATATTTATATTTCAATGTACAATAAAAAAATTTAAATCTTAGTTATGTCGTGTTTTCTATAAATTATTATTATTATTATTAAATTTCTTCAATAAATAATTTTGTGGTATTTTAATTACTTAATAAAATATTTTATATTTTTATTTTGTTAGATTAAAAATTTTTATTAATTCATTAAACTATCCAATTAAATAATAAATTATAAAAGCTTTTTAAAATTTTTTAAGTTAATAATCAATAATTAATAACTATATTTTTTTAAAAGTTCAACCATATTATAATTATTTCATATATATATATATGGCGAGACAGATTCGGGGCGAATTATAGAGCGAGACATATAATTTTTATTCATATATCATATCCACTAAAATATTTTGGATTATTTTCGCTCATGAATCATTCCTCAGTCAAAAAGAAGATTTTCCGTTTTGATTGAGGCGGGACAGAGCAAATTTTTACTAAATTAGGGTATTTTGCCATTCCTAATTATCCACATGATGATAATCAATCAATTTTTTTTTTTTTTATTTCTTTTATTCTTTATTACCACGCAAACCAAATTGAAAGTAGAAATAGGAAAATTAGAGGTATGGACGCATTTACAATATCATATCGTTTCCTTGATTTTAATCAGAGTAAAATCTAGGGATGTCACTGGGATGTGAAATTTTTGTTTTTGCAGGGATTTGCTCTTAACGGAGCATAAATTTTCTATTTTTTTTTCTCCATGTTGGTGGGGATGAAGATTTCTTCTCTGTTAGTGGGGATGGAGAATGTATTTTCTACTCCATGGAGACCTGATATTCAAATAATAATTATTCTTTTAACACATATAAATTATTTATTTAATCTTACATTTGATTCATGTAATAAATTTTAAATGTAGAGAAATTTATAAGATTTTTAAATTTTAATGGTGTTTCTTGAAAGTTTTTATATTTATTAGATTCAATTTATTTAAACACTCTTATATTTTTATGTATGCTAAATTTTTAACGTTTTAACATTATAAAATAATTTTAATGTATTAGGCATATTTTATTTTAATTATATTTAGTTAATGTTTTATATATCTAAATTTTATTAATATTTTTTAATTAAATTAATTATTATTTTTAACTGTTATTTATGAATTTTATAAATATATATAAATTTAATAATATAAATTTAATAATATTAAATTTAAGTGGATGATATAGATTCTGTCGAGATAGAAATGAGAATAAATTGCCGCATTTATTGGGTGGAGATAGAGACGAAGATTTCCCGCTAAAATAATAGAGATGGAAATGAGGATAGTTCCCATCCCACCCCCATCTCTAATAAAATCTGATGGGCCTAAACAATTTGTAAAATAAGAGTGGGGCCAAGGCTAACTTGTCGGAGCAGAGTGCCCAAAGCATCTTTCTTATTCATCATGCTTAACATGTATCACTGAACCGTGGCCGGATGATCAAACTAAAGTAATTTTTTATCTGATTTTCAGTTAAATTGGTTTAACTGGTAGGATCGATATAATTTTGACAACACTGTATATATGTATACATAGGAAAACATTTCCTTTATTTCTTTCTTCAATCATTACATAATTAAAATTAAAGAAAGTTTCCATATGCAATAAAATAGATTTATATTGAAATTGGTAGCAGAGAGAATCAAAATTACATCCAAAGTGATGACTTTTGCACTTTTAGGTGTGCTAGTTTGCGGGTCTATTATCTCTGAATTTTGCATTCATTTTTAAACTGTTTTTAAATTTTAATTTGTAGTAAGAATATCTTTAAACTTTAATTTTGGATCATAAATATTCATATTGGAATGTTTATTTAGATTTTCTTTTCCAAAAATGTAATTATCATTATATATTAATGATATTTTAATTTTTTCAAAAACGATAGAAAAATATAAAAAAGTTGTAAAAATATTAGAAAAAATGTACAAAATACGAAATTATATTAGAAAAAAAAATAAAAAAAAATTGAATTTTTAAGTTTAGAAATAGAAACAGGACAAATAATACTTCAGAAATATATATTAAAAATAGAAAAATTTCTTGAAACTATAGATGATAGAAAATAATTAGAAACATTTTTCGGATTTCTTACTTATATTTCAAATTTTATTAAAGATTTAGTAAAAATATGAAAACCATTACAGTAAAAACTAAGAAATGAGAGAGTTGGAAGTTGACTCCCACAGGCTCAAAAATTGTCCAGAATTTTAAAAAATTATATACTACACTTTCTTGACCTTACCTACAGAAAAAGATAATTTAATTAATAAATGCCAGCAATGAATGCTGGAGTGTAATTTTAAAAATAAAAGAAAGTGAAAATTGTGCAGATACTGTAGTAGTTTTTTTTTTTTTTTTTTTTAAAAGGATACTGTAGTAGAAACTTTAATAAAGCAAAATGCAATTACCCCACTATGGAAAAAGAGACTCCTGCAATAATAAGTAGAATTGAATTTTTTTTTAAATATTTTTAGCTCCTAAATAATTTCTAATTAGAACATATTGCAAATACATTCTTGCTTTTATTATGTAAAAGAGACTCTTGCATTGGCAATTATGACTTAATTTTTTTTCCTATTGAATATATTCAGATATCTAAGAATTCATTAGTTGATAGTTTAACCAGAGAATTAACTGATGAAGAACTTTGGAATAAATTCTCATCCTTACAGAGACAAGACAAATCCTGCTTCGGGTTACTTCAAGCAATGTTTGAACCTACTAAACTCTGTAACTCCACATTGCAGGTACCTCACCGAAAGTCCAGAATAACCTTCTCACAAATTATATTTCAGTCACAAGATACGGTTTGGCTCTGGTTCCTGCTTTTTGTTCACTTGTTGGGGTGGCTGTTACATGCACTATGGAACTCTATTCTTCCTATTCCAAACCTTTGATGGAGCCACTTTTGGGATAGTAATGTACAAAAGGAGTCATTTTGTTGTAAAGAATTGTAATATGTTTGGATTTTGGAGTAGTTACTAGATCTCAATTCTCAAGTATTTAACCGAGCACACAGTTCCACTTAGTTAGGAATGAAGTTTTTGAATTTCATATTAGTTCAACCAAGTCAAGGTTTAGTTTATTTTACTTTTTTATATCTAGGAAGTTACATCGAATATTTGTTCTATTGCTCAAAGGACATTAATTTTAACATTCCTTTCATACAAGGTTAAGGTTCACTTATATGTTGTACATCAAACATACAAAGTTAACAATACTAATTTGTTCACAAGCTTAACATTTGACATATTTTTCTTACTTTGTGGATATATCACAATCTTGCACCTCTTTCAACAGGTTTTTCTTTGAGAACATGTCTCTGTAGGTCTGAAAGGTGAATGATTTTGATGTAATGCTCCCAGTTTATGCTATTTACATCGAAGCAAAACATGTTCATTTTTTCAGCAGACATGTCTTAGACCAATTTTTCTGGGTGTAGCTATCGTCGAACTTGCAGTTGGAAAGGTTATTTATCCCTATATTAGGTAAGAAATCTTGAAAATTAAAAAAGAAAAGAAAAGAAAAGAAAATAACATAAGAATTGAACAAATGCATGAAACACAAAAAAATCGAATGTTTCAGAATTTATACCTCTTACCAATTTTTCTTCAAAAACCATTTTATTGTTTATGTCATGATAAGGAATAATAATATTGAGCTTTTTATCTAAGCTCAAGGCCCATGATATTGGAGGCTTAATTCATAGGTTGATAACTCAAGGGGACTATCTGTTGGGAAAAATATCCCACATCGAATAATGATAAAATAAATAAAGAACTTATAAGTGAGTGGGTGTTGGACTTAGCACAAGCCAATTGGTTTTGTGCAAATAGGTTTCAACACTTGCCCATTTATAAGTCCACTTATGTATGGGCCATGGACTTTAATACTATCTTCATACTTAACCAACGAAAAGCAACCATTGAACTAAAGCTTGAGTATAAAATGCTCGGAGAAGGTCTTTCTTGCCTGGAAAAAGACATTGTGAGGAACAAAAGGAAAGATCTCCCTCGATCCTTAAAGAAAGCACGTGTCATATGAGAGAATCATATCTCTTTCTCTCTCCCCAAAATTGATGATTTTGACCTAGGATGGGCTTTAGGCAATACAACCATTATGTGCAAGCAAGCCTCCTCCTCATTAATGTCAAGGAAAAGGCTGTATAGAGCCCCAATCCATAGGCAAATTGCAATATCAAAATCATACACGCACCTAGTTTAAAGTCATACAAGAGGCATAGTCATACCCGATCAAGTCGGCAGCCTGTCTAAATGTCAAGTAAGATAATGATACTTGTTCTCACCTATCCATTCAATCAGTATGCCAACTAGGTATAAATAGGAGAAGTTTTCACAACTTGAACATCTTTTTACTCATTTCAAATTTACTAAGAATCAACTCACCAAGAGAGCCTTTACTAACTTAGGCATCAAAGTGTCTTTACTAAGCTTCGGGATGGCCCTTTGATGCTTACTTCTTGGCCTTGTTGGCTCAAGCATATTAATCCAATCCAAGCCCAATTGAAGAGATCCAATATTATTCGTTGGTTTAGTGAAGATCAAGCTCTCGATTTTTCATTCCTTTTTACAGATTTTATATCTTTTCTCTCTTTCTTAAATTCTCCACTCTATCATATTTACTACAAAATATGTTTCCTTTTATCAATTTTCCTTTGTTCAATCTTGCAATTAATATGTTGAATATTAATATTATTTTTCTTTTTCGGAACATTTGCAAAACTGTGCAAGTCTTCTCAGAATATATCCTCAGGATGGCTAGTGGAACAATATTGAATTAATTATTCTGGGGTCCTATATTTTTATAAATTATACTAAATGGTCCATGTATTTCAAAAATTATACTAAATAGTCTATGTATTTTGCTTCAATTAGATAAATTCGTCATTCCGTCCACTTTTCTCCTTTTTCCATCAGTCAAAGCTACAAAAGTCAAAATTTGATTAAAATATTTTTTTTAATACCGAAAATACCACTTTCCTTTCATCTTCTACCTCCATCCATTAAAACTCTTTTCCTTTTCTTCTTCTTCTTATCTAATGTATGCATGTCTCCGTTGAAGATAATTTTGCCCCTTTTCTTTTTAATATTGTTTGAGAAAAAAAAAACTTAATTGCCGAAGAAAATCTTAAAATCTATGTCCATGAGTGACCAGTTTGGGTTTCTCGAAATTCAATTGGAAACTCTATAATGGATCATCAATGGCAACCAATAAAAAAGAAAGGGAAAGGGAAATAAGAAGAAAAGAGATTAACTGGTCAATACAACCACATAATCACGTTTTAACTTTAGTTGCAAATTGATTTCGGTGCTCACGCATAATTTTTTTTTTTTTTTTTTTGCTTCTAATTCTTTTAATAATCAAGAAATGCACATTTTTATAAGTGTTCTTATATTCTTGAATCAATTCCTAATTGGAATTCTTAGAGTGTTATTATTGTTTGCAGGAACTAAATTGATCAAGATAAGCAAGAGGTGGAAACATGAGCTGTGACAGCTTGCACCGCCACCGCACCGTTTTATAAGAAAAAAAAAAAATAATTCTCACCGTTTGCCGTTTATATATATATATATATATATTATCACAAAACATTTCTTTAGATTTCATTTCTCTGTTCCTTGACCGAATGTCAAGTTTTAATTTTTTTAATAGTTTAACTCAGGTAACTAATAGTTTTTGATGTTTAGAGTATGAATTTAATATTTAAATAGGTTAATTTTTAGTTTTAGTCAATTAATTTTGAAGTTTAATGTTTAGGCTAAATTTAAGATTTTCTCAATTAGTTAGTTTTAATTAGCAATATATATATCAAAATGTTCTCTGCAGTATAAGGAATCCATAAACACTTTTGGATTTTTATTTGGATACCCGAAATATTAATTATTGTCAATTGAAACCTTGACCATATTTTGTATATTTTATTTTAGTTAAATATAAAATAGCATTATGGGTTATAATTGGTGTTTAATATTACATTATAAACTGTTATTGTGATTATTTGAGCAAGTTGATTTTTGGGGCTGACAGTTTTTAAAAGGAAATTCTGCAAATTTTCCTGAGAAATTAGGCTAAATATTTTAGAGTCAGCATAATTCATGCATCATGACATTTTAGAATTTATTTTCATATTCCAATATTAGTTTTTATTTATTTATAGGAGTTAACCCAGTGACCAGTTCGGAGCAACGAGGTGCTCCAATCTGATAGATTTTCTATCATTTTGCCAGGTGAGTGGTGAATTTATAATATTGATTTTACTAATATATGCTATATGTTTTGAGAAATGAATTTCCGAATGAAAATTGATTTGAATCGAAATTTTAGAAATGCGATATTTTATATATTAAAGTTGGGAATATATATTGGTATGTTGGCGTTTGATTTATAAAGAAGGTTTTGAGTGCACAGTTGAGTATAAATATTTTTTTTATATATACACTCATATATGAATATGTCTGATTGATATACCTAGATGACGGGTATTTCAGAGTAATTGACGAATTAAGATTATCCTGACGAGGATAACTCTTAGATAACATATACTGTCTTTGGGACAGCGCTTGATATACATATAGTCTTTGGGACGTATATCAGGTGGTCGCCCTTTGGAGGTAGCTCTGCACATGTGTATGGCCAGTTTGCTCTTGGTGCTGCCAAATGTCATCATGCGCCCAAGATGCCAGTTTATCCATCTACAGATTGTTTATATGTGTTGAGTGTATGTTTTACAGAGAATTATTTTATGATTTATTTCTTGTGCTAGATGATTTTCTGTGCAATTCATTTTCAGAATGATGATATTTTCTAGATATTATGTGTAAATTATATGCAGAAAAC
>CANXYC010138883.1:0-11376 GCA_948193065.1 Aleurites moluccanus
TATTTGACTGGAGACTGTATGATTTCTTTTCCTACAGTCCATCCCACTATCTGTCATTTCACACATATGAAACCATATTATATGATATTGTTGTATCCTATTGATGATACCTTATGAACTTGATATTATTCAATTCTTGATTATATTCGATTGATATCCTTATTGACTGACCCGATTGTTATTGCGATGCATGTGAATTCACTGATTATCATCTATACTCATTGCTCATTGTTTACCCTTTTCAGGAGAGGATTAGAGTTGCAGAATCCAGACTTTCATTTCTCCGAGGATTTTGCAACAGATATCTGATGTATATTCCAGATACTTATTTTGTATAACAATTATATTTTGGTGTTCATAATCTAGCTGCTCCATGGGTATGTACGAGTTAGCTAGGAAGTGAACATGTATCTAAATGAGGATACTATGATATGGAAAATATATGTTATGATTGATATGATCCTGTGGGTAGTGTGGATATAATTGATTGACAATGTATGACAGGTTGTGATTGATAATGAATGAATAGAGATGTTATACATGCATATTGTATTAATAGGACTGATATTGGGTTCTACGGGTGCCGGTCGCCATTGGCATCTCCCGTGCACTAGGACAGTCGAGGCTCGCGAGAGCGGGTCGTGACACTAACTCTCTCATTATCTCTATTTCAGTTTTCACTAAACTGGTAATACATATATCTCGTTTTGAATCTGCTTAACCTAAAACCCTTAGACTCCAAAGTGTTTCTCTACAACTCTAACTTTCTATTAACTTCCTTTTGTATCGCATCTACCAGTACAATATCATCTGCAAACATCATGCACCATGAGATTTTCTCTTGTATATGTTTTGTTAATTTATCCATAACCAAAACGAAGAGGTAAGAACTCACCGCAAACCCTTGATACAACCTAACTGAGATAGGAAGTCTAATAAGTCTCTCCCTAATGTGTGCACACTAATAGTCACTCCTTCATATATGTCCTTCAAAAATTGAATGTACTTTTATCAATATCTCCTTGTGTTCTAATACTTACCATAAAACTTCTCTTGGGACTTTGTCATAAGCTTTCTCCAAGTCAATGAAAACTATATGCAAGTCTTTTTTTAATCTCTATATTTCTCCATTAGGTTTCTAATCAGAAAGATCGCTTCCATTGTTGATCGACAAGCATGAACCCGAATTGGTTGGCATAGATAAATATAACACCATGTAAGCAATGTTTTATTACTCTTTCTCACAACTTTAAAGTATAACTCATGAGCTTAATTCTCCTATAGCTTGAGCAACTCTAAATGTCTCTCTTGTTCTTAAAAATAGATACTAAAAAACTCTTCTTTTATTCATCTAGCATTTTCTTTGAAGTCAAGATTTTGTTAAACAATTTAGTCAACCAAGCTACTCCTACATCGTCTAAACACTTCCATACTTCAATAAGTATTCCATCGGAGCCACAGGCTTTTCCAAATTCCATCTTTCTCGAAGCCTCCTTGACCTTTGAAAATCTAATCCTTCTAGTAAATGTCATATTCTTCTTTATAGTCATTTGGTCTAAGTCGACATGTTATTATCTTAGCCATCATTGAGAAGTTACATTTCTTTAACTACCTCATCTTTCACTAAAGATGTTCCTCCTTTATCTTTGATACACCTTACTTGATTGAGATCTCGATATTTCCTTTCTCTCATCCTTGCTAACCTGTAGATATCCTTTTCACCTTCCTTCATTTCAAGTTCCTCATACATCTTATCAAAGGCTCGTGATTTTGCTTGGTTCACTGCCTTTTTTTTTGCCTCATTATCATATTTTGGTAATCTCTTGTACCATTCCTTTTTTACTCTTAATTTCTTTTGTAATTCCTCACTCCACAACCACATTTATTTTGAGGGAGGGCCATGTCCTTTAGACTCTTCCAAAACTTTTATAGCTATTTTGCCATCTCTAAACTTGTTACTCGTCTTTCTTTCTTCTCCAAAAATTCAAACTTTGTGAATAATCAACCATCTCCTTTCTTCTCCAAGCAATTAACAACTTGTTCTCCCATAATCAGATTTTTGCATTTGTTGTAGGTGATGAAGTGCTAACAATAGTACCCTCTTTAGCTCAGTTGCTTATGCCAGCTATAGAATTACTTTGTAGTGCTTTAGTTGCTGCAAATTTGCATACCTTGATCAAGATTTCAACTCCACATGCAACTTTTATAATTCTTGATCCATTTCTCCCTTTTCAATCTTTCTTCAAACAGAGTTGGAGCTCTGTTATGCTTCCTCTGCTTCAATTTTTGTCAAAAATTAGATCTCCATTGATGAAAATTTTTTATCCTTACTATGAGTTTATGCAAAACAAAAGAGTGGTGCCTATTGATAATTCTTTGTATAAACCCTTGACACCATCTAAAGAAATGATTGATCCTAATACTTTGCTGCATTATACTAATATGCTTAATGTTATGATTGATGCTGCTTATTTTTTCTATGAAGAGTTTATGTTACTGATGCTGTGGTTCTTGTCACTGAAACTAGTTAGCCTTTAGATTTTGTTAGAGAGGAGACAGTTAGGTAAACCAATATTTTTAAAATTAGACCGGTTAAAGAATCGGTGAAGGAAGAGGGTCAGAGGGTCAGAAATTCGACCGGAGTCAAACCGGTTAAACAGAGAAAAAACCGGTATACATACATACATATATATATATATATATATATATATATATATATATATATATATATATATATATATATATATATATATAATTTGACATTGATTATATATGAAGAAAATAAATATAATTTGATATTTATTATTTTTGATCAAAAATAAAAAAAAAAATTTAAAATTTTAAAAAAATTTTGACCCTCTCGAATTGAAAAAATTAGACCAATTCAACCGATTAACCGGCTGATTCATCGATTTTGAAGGATGAATTTTTTAGAGTTGACCAAACCAATTCTTGATTTGATTCTTAATTTTTTCGGTTTTATTGACCAACTCGATCTAATTTTAACAATCATCATGTAAACATTAATGGCATTTATGTTTAGTTAAGAAAGGTTTTTTTTATTTATTTTTTCAATTTCACATTAAAAATTTACGTGGAGAAATATTAATAAACAATTGTCATGATAGTTTAGACAATCAAAACTCTAGTTAAAATCATGATGGACGATGGATGCAAAATTGTTAAAAATTAAAAATTTGTATTCTAAATTATCAAAACTAAAAATTTATGTTAGAATTGTAAATTTAATGAAAGTGATTGAATTTTTTTATAACTAAACCCTTAAAAATAATAAATAAATAAATAAAGAAGAGCGCAATATAAAATGTGAAATAGAGACTATGAAGCGGGTGAGACCCGGTTACTCATGACAGTGAAAATTCAATACTTCCAAATAAAGGTGACATTTGGTTTGTTTGAAGGTTTTTATTAAATTAAATTAATTTTTTTGATTTAAAAAATCATTAGATCAAATTAAATTAAATTAAATTATTATTATAGTTAAATTATTTATTTAATTTGATCGTTTTTAGTTTATCGATTATAAATTAAGTTTTTTTTTTATAAATTGTTATTATTTTATTATAAATTTAAAAGAAAAAACATCAATAGTGCCTGTGATAAAAAAAAAATTTAAAAATAGTTTAATGTATAATATAAAACTTATCGATTCATTAATTAACATACTCAAAATTTATCTTTTTTTTCAAAAATTAGATTTTTTTTATTATTTATCTTTAGCTAATTTTCATGAATAATTATTTTTTTAAATTTTAAATTAATATTAGATTAAAAAAATATGGATATATATAAAACAAAATCAAATATATTTAATTATAATAATAATAAAACACACACACATATATATACACACACACATATATATATATATATATATATATATATATATATATATATATTCTGATTTAATTTGAAATTAATAAAAATTTAAATTATAAATCAAATTAAACTTTTAATTTATTTTATTTTTTAAATTAAAATCAAATTAAAATTTAATTTAATCAATTGAATCAATTTAAATTTCACCTGTTTTCTAAGTACCAACCATCACATGGATAAAGAATCATTATTTGTTTTGTTTTAATTATAATTGATATGAAAATCTAGAAAAACGAACGTAAAACAGACAATGACGCAAGTAGAGAAACGGTCCCATACCAAATCTCCATAGAAAAGAGAGATATGGATAACACATGTAATGTTATAAAGTATAGTGTATGGCCCTCAGAAATTACCTTCTCTCTCTTTCTCTGCCTTTGGCTATTGTGTGTTTACCCATATCCATATAAATAGAGGACAATCCATGAGACGAGCAAAGTATTCACATTTTTATACAACTTTTTAGCTAATTTGAAGAGGCCTAGAAAGAAAAAGAGATGTCTTCAGGTGCATTTGCAAGGGGAGCACACTCCATGTTTTCCAAGTAATTAATTGTTAATTCTGTTTTTACACTTAACAATTTTTTTTTTCCTTAATTGCAATATAATAGCTTAATGTTTGATCTCGTTCTTTTATTAATTAGATTCAGACATGCAAGTTTCTAACTTAGAAGACGATCTTAGTACTGCTGAATTAAAACTCATCAAGCATTTGATCTTATTTTAGTTAACCAATATATGATACAGGCCAGGAATGATTCGAAAAGCTTGCCACAGGAAAAGCAGTACTAGTACTAGCAGTGACACATTGCGAGAGACAATGAAGTGTCAAGATGCAGAAGAATCAAAGATGAACAAGAGCCATTTGGGAGATGGTAATATTAATGGAAGCAGCTGCTGTTGGATTCCAGATGAGAGGACTGGTATTTATTATCCGAAGGGCCAAGAGAAAGTCATGGATGGCATTCCTCAAGGAGCTACAAAGGATTTTGATGTTATTAATTATTTCTCACACAATTAATTACTAATAATTAATTAAGGATGCTTCTGTCTATAGCCCTTACCTACTTGATTGGGGCTTACTTGTCCAAATATATACTCAATAGATATATAATATATAAGAATCAAATTCAAACTACTCAATAACAAGAATTTGATTTGCAATAGTTTTTTTTTTTTTTTTTTTTGGTTTGAGAAGCTGAGAAAGCCGGCGATAAAGAATTAACCAATGTGGTGATGGTGATTACAACAACAAAAAAAAAAAAAAAATTCATATTTCACAAATTATCTATCTTACAAATAGCTAATGCAATGCAAACTAAAAATCATCATCTAAACGTATTTAAATGTTATATTGTTTTATAATTTATTATGATTTTTAAATTAAATTTTTAGTTTGATTTTATTTAAAAAAATAAAATTTAATTAGAATAAATATAATTGATAATATAATAAGACTATTATTTTTTAGATATATACTCTTATATTTTTTAAAATATTTTTTAAAATGGGATATTAAGATTTTATTAAAATTATAGTGATTTTTATTTTTTTATATTATTAAAATTTTATTTTTCATATCGGTCATACATATTAAAATCACCATGTAAATTAACAGTATTATTAAAATAAATATTAATTAAAGAGTTAATTTTGATTTAAAAAAAAATTAACAACATTAATTATAGAGTTGTAATTTTATTTTTAAAAACTGAATCTATATATTTGTAAATAAAAAAATCTATTAATTACTTGTATCTTTCTTTTAGAATAGTTAAAGAATTATTTCTTTTTTAAAATACTCTAATAATTTTCTAATTTGATTAAACTGATTCGAAATAACATTAATTTTGATATTTTTTAATATTATTTGATTTAGAAAATAATTAAAATATTTAAAAATCAACTTTATTGATTTAATATAAATTTTTATCCTAAACCGGTCAAATACAACCATAAACATCTCTAGAGACATGTATAGAAGCTATGATGGTGTTCATAACGCGATTTCAAAATATTGTATATAATGCCCCACCACCAAACACTACAACTGGCCTCAACACCAAAAGGCCTAAGAAATTTTTATTTATTTATTTTTACATATTAGACATGTTAAAACTTATCAAAATCCGATGTAAATTAAAAAGAAAAAGAGGGGGTAAATATTTGTAAAAAAGGATAAGAGAATTACATTAGTAGCTATAAGCCCATTGTAGCACAGCTATTCCTTATCAAACTTTGGAGCAAGTGAATAAAACCTTACAACACAGGATGTGATATTCTAAACTTTGAGAATTATTACAAATTGAGCTCTCAGATATTAAAATGTTGCAATTTCAAAATTCTACAAGAGCTTACAATTGAATTTTATTCTCTTAAAAAGTCTCATTGATTTCTCCATGAAATCTTAAAAATGAGGGATTTATTTTTTAATCTATTGAGACTCCATCAAAGTTTCTATGTTTTGAATTGGGAAGTCCGACCTGAAACTAAAAATGAACCAAAGCAGAAATTTTAGCAATACAGTGAATATTTGCAATTTATTTGGAGTATTTAAAGCTCAAATCTTGATGATAAAATGCACTCACTTCTTCTTCTTCTTCTTCTTATTATTTATTATTTGGTACAAGGGAATGAATTCAGCAGTTATTATTGAAAGCACAGTAATCACATTGAAACTGCATTCTTAATAAAATAAATAAAAGAAAACACTGATATTGACTGAATTTCAATTATACTATTAACAATCTTAATAAATGATCTTAGACTAGCCAAAATAAGAAAAAATACAGGACCTGAATTTGCAACTGTAACCAAAATCATCTAGTGTCTCCCACCTTATTATTAATTTAAAGCTGCACGCATATTAAGCCACAACAGAGACAAGATAGAACTACAAGAGAATCAGAAACCATACTTGCTTAATCAGTATGTATGTTTACCTTCATAATCTATGGCTGCATTTAACTAGTGCTGAACGAAGGGGCATCTGGCTGATTTTCTGGCATTGCATTTTGGAATGCTGGTAGCTTATTATATGCTTCATACAACCTCAGTAAAAGAGGGAACTGAGTCTGCACAAATAGTCGGGGAAGAAGAAACTCGTTAGAAGACGTGAGTGCTAAATATAGGGAAAACAAAATACAATTCAAGTATAAAACTTAGAACACTTGAGATGGGGGGGTTGAAAGGTTACTGTGAGTCGTAACATGTAACAGTGAACAATAAATCAGGGAAAATGTTACCCAAGAGAGGATTGTGATTCAGAACATATAAAACTCCTAACGATATTTAGAACAAACATTATTAGCCACAAGTCAAAGAAAGACTTGTCGGTTTTGGTTAACAGTGAAATTTACTTTCTTTTTCACTTCTGATCATTTTTTTCAATTGTGAAGAGAATATTTTAACAAAAGAAATTAGATATATATCACTGCACAAACATATGGGCTAAAATTAAGTACATGATCATACATAGATGTGAATGTTACACTAGCTCAGGCAAGGAATACTACCATACCATGTCAATATTGAATTTTTTAATTGCTGGATGAATCTGTGCTGCTAAAAATAAATCTGCCTGCAAGGAGACAAAACATTCAAGTCACGCAAATTATATTCCATGTATGGATTTTATATTTTAGATTGCTATATAGTTAGTTGGAGGACCTATTGAACGCCCTTCAAAACAGTGTGCAGATAGAATTTTGTATATTGTATTGGAAAATTAGTGTCTTAACAAACATAAAGAAGAAAAGAATACCAGAAACACTTCATCTCCAGTTGCATATCTTCCAGCATGGTCTTTCAGCAGCTTCTCAAGAGCTGAGAGAGATGCAATTATAACAATCAAGCTAAAATCCCAATAAGGAAGCAAAAACAATCACATTTTAACATCAGCTGAATTTGATGCAAAACTGATATTAACTCTTATTTGGTTTCATTGATGTCAAAATGGTGAAAAAGATTAGATGATTAATAAAACCTAAGAATTATCCAACAATATACTTAATCACTTCATTGCTCGAACAATTTAAGAAAACTCAGGTGATAAATTCATTTTCAATCACAGTCAAATCAGAATTCTCTTGATCATTCAAGGTTTATTAGAATCCATTAGAACTCACCTTGTAACACATTATGCTTAAGGTGGTCCACAGGTAATAAATTTGTGTTATGGAGTAGCTTGTGTAAGATTAGAGATTAATGTGTCTTACAAGGAACTATTTTGAGACATTTCTCAATGCGTATACTATCAAGTTTAACAGCCTATGCCAACCTTCAAATTAGAAAGTAATATATCTTCTCCTTTTTCTTCTTTTTATGAGATATCAATATCAACAACTCAACTGTGTAAATTCTGACAACAAATCTGTTTCTTATTCTTTTAGATTTATATTTGAATGCTTGGAGGAGATGGGGAGCAATTGTTGTTTAGAAAATTTTACCTGCAAACCCTTTTCTGATATGATATTGAGCCCAAGGAAGTTTCTCATTTGGACCAACTTTTTCCTCAATTAATTTCTGCAGGAAGAAAAACACCCAGGAAAAAAAAATACATTATATATATACCTTCCAAAAATGCATGCAATACATCAGAATAATCCCAATCAGATTCTCACCAACACAGCTAGATTTTGAAGAGGCTGTATGTTGGAGCAAACAATATTTGCAGCCTATAAAAGAGGTGATTAAGGAATACTGTTTGAATCTCATATCAATTGAAGGAGGCAAAAATATAAATGAAAAGATTAATAAACTGATAAGTAAATCAAGAAATTAACATAAAGTAAAGATATGCCATGAACAAACTTGCAATTTAATTAATAGGGGAGATACGAATATATAGAATATAATAACCTGGTAATTTATGGCTTTTTTCTCAAGATCAGGAGGCAACAACGGATGCTGAGGATACTTCTCATCTAAATACTATACATACAAAGCCAATTTGCATCCAGAAATAAATAAATAAACATACAAATTAGAAGCATGACAACATAAAAATTTAAAATAAAAATAAAAAAATAGAAAAATGAATAACAACTGACCATCAAGATAGCAAAAGAATCGGAAACAACAATGTCACCGTCCACCAGCGCTGGCACATAGCCAGTAGGATTGATCTTCAGAAATTCTACATAGATCAACAATTTTATTTTATTTTTGAGAAAATAAGAAGAAAATATTTATTCACAATATTGGGTTCATATATAACAGCAGAAGAAGTTGATGAAACGTATTTCTTACCATGACTGAATTGCTCTCCTTTTAGCAAATTAACGGGTAAATACTCGTAACTAAGCCCTGCAGAATCAAAATTATATGATTCATATATAATATATAATACGATAAAAAAAATAAAAAAAAAAAAACCTTTGAGGTTGAGGGCAATCCGGACACGGAAGGAGCAAGAGCTTCTCCAGTAGGAATAGAGCTTAAGCTTGTCGGGTTGTTTTTCTTCAACACTACTTGCCTTAAATCAATCAAAACATTTCATTTTTTTGTTTCAATTTTCAACCCAAAAAACTTGAAAAGAAAATTAGAAAGAAATTCATGGATAGAGAATTCAATACCATATCGAAATGAAGAGAATATGATTTGAGTCTTTATCTGTTCAAGTTCAAATGCAATAAAGAAAGAAAATGCGTTACCAGAAGAAAAGAGTTCCAAAAGATCAAATCCAGCACGTCACCTCCTTTACATAGTAATTAAAAATTTGCTATACTTTAATTATTGACATTCTTATCCCTTAAAATTTTAAATTACAATATATTTTAAAACTCTCGAGTTATTATATTATAAATTATTTTAATTTATAATTTTAGAAAAAAAAATCAATTTCTTAAACTTTTTATAATTTTAAAAGCATTGTAATTAATAATTTACCTATCCATAGTAATTTACCTTGGATTTTTTAAAAGTCAAATATTTTTACAACAAAATATATAGTATAAACTTTATTAACCAGTTAGAACAAATATTTTTTTAAAAGTATAATTATAAAAAGTGAATAAAGATAGTAAAAAAAAAAATGTAAATTTTATTAATATTTTATAACAATTAAAAAAAAAATGAATTAGCATACCAAACATCTTTATAAAAAAAAAAAATCTAAATATTTAATCATGATAGCACTATAACCTTGCTGACTTACTTTACATGGCATTATCCAAATACCTGATAAAATACAAGCTAAAAGTGTTAATTTTAAAATAACAAAAAATGAAATATTAATTATCAGAAATCTCCAAGTTACTATGTTACTATCCTTGTGCATATAATATTAATATTGGCATTTCTAAAACAATTAAAAGAATAAGCTGAATTCAAAAGAGAAAAAAAATGTTTAGCCATATCCACACAAGTCAAGATATGATAAAATAGCTGCTTGTCAAGAAAAATATAATTTCGTAATTTTGAAAATGGCAGCTTCAATGATTTCATGTCAAATGGTAACAATACGAATTCTGTTAACACCACTAAAAATATAATAGGACCCATAAAAAAAAATAATCAGAAAAACTGAAAGAAACTACTCCTGTTCTTACAAATTCATGTCAGTTGCTATAAAAGCTTGTACAACTATTCTTACCAGTTATATTAAAAAAAAAAAAAAACTATTCTTACCAGTTCAAATGGTCCAATTGTTCTTTTTCCTTAAATGAAAGTCTCCATCTAAGGCCCCAACAAAATTCCTTCCCTTACGATCCCAACAAATCAATATTCAAACTTTTTAGCCATTTCATAAAAGCGTATCTGGATTAGGATGGATAAGATGGACAGATAGTGCAGACAGGGTTCCATCCTTCTATACCTGTTGAAGCATCCATAAAAAAAAACACCTTGGAATAATTACAATGGTATCCTATGAATAAGTATTAAAAATGAACGGCAATAAAGGAGGATCAGAACCCTAATAAGTGATTTCCATACTTTTGGCAAACAATATCAATATTATAGCATGGACATTATTCAGGTAGAACAAAGACATCATTTCGAGTCAACTCTTTTGAAGCATGTAATGTATCATTTCCTGGGAAAAAATAATACATTAAGTAAAAGAAAAAAAAAAAAAAGGGCCAATTTTAGCTACAAATTTATCAAAAAGGCATCAAATCTTAGCCTGCCTGTTAATAATTCTTGTGATGGAAAGAATATTTATCCACTGCCAACATGTTCAAAGATGCACGTTTGCTGAGGTGATGTAATTGTTTTCACTAGAAATCAGCATCTTGCAATCAAATACAAAATGTAGCATTATTTGCTGGATGCTATTTTAGAACAGCCACATAGTAGCATCCTTCTAGTTGCAAACAAATACCAATAAAGAGGTAACTAACTAGGCTAGCCTAGTCAGGGGATCAAAACTTCACACCTCCTTAATTTATAATAGGTGGGGAGATGCTACTATGTGCTGTAATTGTTTTCACAAGAAATCAGCATCTTGCAATCAAGTATTAAAAGTAGCATTATT
>CANXYC010138944.1:0-30274 GCA_948193065.1 Aleurites moluccanus
CTTATAAAACTAATGTCTTGATTGCATAAAATGACTGGTATGATAAATTTGGATTTTTTAATAAAATTAAAAGATCTAATGCAGTTAAATTTAAGAAACATGCATATCAATCCAAGTCAACAGGAACTAAACAGCCTCTACATACTTGAGGTAAATGATTAAATTCATGATGATAATGGACATTATTTGCAATAGCTTGAAAAACAGAGGCAAAACATTGGACAACCATAAGCTACCCCTAACAAAAGCAACTGATGACCATCAAATGGCATATGAATCAACAAACTTATCCAAGGTTTTGTTGGTGCGATATATTTATCTTCTTCAATCAGCATCCATAGAAATTAAAATGTGCGTAGGTTCTTTATGGGAAACCTAAACTCATTACGTGCCCACCTAAAGCCTACAAATTGCTATTCGTCCATATTTACAGTAGGTACACATATTAAGTGGCCAACCAAGAATTAGGACGCTTGAACAAGCTTTAATCTTTTGAGGTTCTTAACGGAGGAAAAAGAAAAAGGCCTTCTATAGTGGTGAAGTTAGTTACATCAATCCAATTTTGAACAAAATTCAATCTTTACAACAATTCGAGGAAGAACAGCAATGCAACAAAATAAAAAAAGTACTCAAAAATTGCTTAAAAAGGCATCATAAAACGGTTAAGTTACTTGCATCAATCCAATTATGAACAAAATCCAATCTATACAACCATTCAACGAAGAATAGCAATGCAACAAAATCAATAAGTATTCAAGAATTGCTTAACCTATCCCTTATTTTTCAAATACCCATCTCAAACACCAGCTCTTGCAAGCAAAAATTGTGATAATTCTAAGAGCAGTCGCGATATCCAACAAGACGTTAATAATCCTAAAACATCATCAATAGCAATGAATCAATAACCTTAAGCTCGTACGTATGATAAATAATCGACAGAACCAAACCCAGATCCAATATTTTTCAAATCCCAATTAACAAACAAGCAACTTTCCCAATAACAATACCCATAAAACCCACTCCAGAAAATAACAATCCCAACAAACAAATCTATATTCTCCAACAGGTCCAGATCCAAAAACAGATAAAGATTTTAAAATAATTATTACAATTAAAAAAAAAAACCTTTAGAAGAGCACCGCCATGAGGACGCAAGAAAGGGAGATCGCCAAAAGCGATCGAAGAAGAAAGTGCAGAAGAGGAAGACGAATTATTATTATTAGAAGAGGACTCTAAGCGTGGATTGAAGAGTCTACTGCCTCCTGGACCACCACCAGGTCTCGAGCTCGACACCGTCTGATCACCTTGCTGCATACCTCGATCTTTCACTCCCAGATATAATCTCCACCGTCCAATCAAAAACCGAAAACACAAAAATAAAAATCCCTAGATTCAGCTTACAATAATACGAGGATGAGTCGAGAAAATCAAGAAACCACTGTCTTGAAAAATACAAAGATAAATATAAAAAGAAACGAAATTTAATATGTGAATTGATAGATAGATAAAGGAAGGATTTTGATTTTAAAAGAGATAATAGGGTTTGGTTGGGTACGAGTTTTCGTTGTTCCTCTCTCTCTTCTGCGGAGAACAGAGAAGAAAGTATGTGAGGCCTGTGGGGCCTGTGGGGCAGAGAAATACAAACCATGTGTGTTTTATTATTATTATTATTATTATTTTTCTTTTTCTTTTTCTTTTTTTACATTGGAATGCAATTTAATTACTAAACTAAAAATTATTGCAATAACAATTTCAGTTTTAAAAATAAATTTAAATTTAATTATTTTATATTATGAAAAATAAACAAAATAAAATAAGAATAAAAGAATAAAAATAATAATAAAAATATAAAAGAGAGAGTATTTTATTATTTTCTTGGTGTGTATTATAAAGTAATATGAACTGCTATTTATAGGATTCATTTTCATCATATGTTACAATATATAAAATCACCATAAATTACAACATAAATGGTGCAATAAAATTAAATTTAAATATAAAAACTTATGAGTAGTGGGATAGACGAATAGACATCTATATTTATCTTATGAGTAGTGGGATAGATGAATGGACATCCACATTTATCTATATATTTATAACACTCCCCTTAGATGTCCATTTTTATAAAGATATGTCTCATTAAAACCTCACTAGTAAAAATCCAGTGGGAAAAAAAACTAATGAAGGAAAAAGAGTACAATATTCCCGCATTGCAAATGGTATATTGTCTCATTAAAAACCTTATCAAGAAAACCCAATGGGACAAAACCTTTGGTTAAAGAAAAAAGAGTACAGTATTAAACTCCCACTATTTGCAATATCACTGAAAATCTTTAAGACGTCACATTTTAATACTGTTAACTAATTTCTTGAATGTTGCAGTAGACAATACTTTAATGAACAAATCTATTAGATTGTCACTCGAACGAATTTATTGAACACTAATTTTACCATTCTTTTATAATATATTAGTGCGCCTATTATATAAGATATGGTATTTCAGGACCAAAAATATTTTCATTATCTTCTCTAACTGAAAAAAGTTCTTATTCACATTAAGTGACCGAACAACCATTAAACTATTTAATGAATGTGTTTTGTATATAAAATTATAAATGAACTTTTTGTCTATAAGTTAACTGATAAATAAAATTTTTTTTTGCCAAATATTCAATTTATAATCGAGACCTAGTTTTATTTTTTCAAAATAATGCATCTCAAATCATTTTTTCAAACAATATGTTACTTTTGGAAATTTTTCAAGAATTCCAATAATATTCAAATCATCAATATATACAATAATTATGGCAAATTCATATACAAATTTCTCTATAGTATAATATTCTACTTTGAACAAGTATTAGCTAAAACAATTTTACCACATAGGCCCAAATTGTTTTAATTCATACAAAGATTTTTGTAATTTAATTGAATAAATTTCTCGAGAACTTAAATTATATTTTTCTAGCATTTTAAATCTTTCAGGGATTTTCATATTATTATCAATTGAGTCATATAGGTAAGTTGTGACTACATCCATTAGGCGCATATCAAGTATTTCATACATTGCTATATTAATAAAATATTAAAATATTATTACATCCACCACAAAATAGTATATTTTTTCACAATTGATTTCAGGTTTTTGTGAAAACCCTTATGCAACAAGTCTTACTTTGTATTTTACAACTTTATTTTTCTCATTTTTTTTCTTACAAATACCCATTTGTATCCTACTAGTTTCACACCTTCAGGTGTTTGGATTACTGGTCCGAAAACCTTGTGTCTTTCAAGAGAATTCAATTCTGCTTGTATTGCATTTTTCCATTTTGGCCAATCAATTATATTTCGACATTCTTGAACAGATCGTGGTTCAAGATCATCATTTTCATTCATAATATTTAATGCTATATTATATGTAAAATAATAGTTCACAACCATTTCATGTTGATTCCATCTTTTTTCAAAACCAACATAATTTATCAATATCTCTTTATTTTTATTAATTTCAAGCACTTTTACTTTTTCAAGAAGTGTATCTATGTTAGTATCTGCACTTTTAATAAAATTATCTTTATTATTTATTTCTTTTCTCTTTCGAGAATTTTTATCCTTATAATCAATAGCTTTTCACGCTTGAAGCATGCTTGAAATTCATTAATATTAATATATTGTCCTTCTGGGACGACAATACAAATTAAAACATTAACAGCTGTTATATGAGATTTTGTTACTCATTTTAAATTAGCAATTGCATCCGCAATTGATTTGCTAATTTTGCAGATAAATTAATTTATGAACTTCTTATTCATATTGTTTTGTATTTCTCAACTTTTATTATCTCCCCCTGATACTGAGAATATTACTTTATCAAATGACAATCTGCAAATCGAGCAGTAAATACATCTCCCATTAATGACTCAAAATATTTAATTATTGAGGGAGATTTATATCAAACTTATATTTCTAACATCTTTTGAGAACTCATCTTAATGCATTGTGGTGGAATAATTAGAATATATACCGCACATTCAAAAATTCTTAAATGAAAAATATATAACTTTTGACCAAAAGTCAATTGATTAATTTGAAAAATCTTCTAGTTCTTCAATGGATTCAATGTGAATTTTCAATATTTTTTCCATTATTTTTAAATTAAGATAACCTAACTTATCATTCCAGATAATAAAAATACTTGGATATGTAAACTTCTGGTTTACTATAAGATTCTTTTCAATTTCACTAATTTTGTATAATACAAATCAGATAAAATAATATAAAATTTTTCACTATATTTTTTTTTCTATCCGAAATAATACTTATAATATAGAGGCATTATTGATTCCTCTTATTTACTGTCTCAATATAATATCCATTATTGAGAATATTTTTAAAACTTAACACATTTCTATGAGATTTTGGAGAAAATAATGCATTATATATATTAAATGTTGTTCCTCTTAGTAATAATATATTTGCTCTTCTGGAGTTTTCAATTATTTTTTGTTTTACCAGAAACAATTGTTTCACCCATTTTCAAATAAAAAAAATATTTGACATTTTTTTAAATTGTACGAGTTATCACACCATTCACAATATATATAGAAATCAATTATCCTTTTTAATATTTTCAAAAACATATTTGTCGCATCAATATGAACAATATATGTATGATCATAGTTAAGATCATCATTATTAGAGACAAAATTTATCTTCATATTTTTTTCTCTTTTTTTGCGATGTTCGATAAATATTAATAAGATATTTTATCATACGACAAGTATTTGATCAATTTTTTTTTATACCATATCGATAATATTTACTTTAAAAATTTTGTCCACATTTTCTATTCTTATTTCTGTATAATTTTATCCCATTTCTGGTGGTGATAAATATTTTTATAATATTTCTTTATTCTTATGAAAAGAATAATTATTATATGTTTACTTTTAAATTTCATAGTATTATTGTTATATATTACTACATTCACTTCAGGGAATGAGATAAAATCACCATAATATATTTCATGAATTTTTCATTAACGATTTGTTATTTTATTTAGTTAAATATGATTGCATTCACTTCAGGAAATGAGATTAAATCAGAATATATGAAATTAATTCATAATATTTTTATAATCTTTTTTATCAATATTGCTACTGCAATAGCATATTCGATATATGAAAAATATTAACATATTATTATTTATAAATATTTTCCACACATTAAGAGTTAATTCTAACAAAAAATTAATATATTTGAAATAAAAGAATAACTTTGCAATATCAAAATAAATAAATCCACTATCATTATTAATACATGATTAAATTAAAAAAAATTATAATAACTATTCTATTTTTTTTTTCACTTATAATTTTATAAGATCTCAAATACAAATCATTTTTTTTTATTTCAAATTATATTTTAACAAGTATAAAATATTATAATCTATACAAAAACAAATATCAAAATTAGAGTATAAATTTTTTTTTTTTATGTTAGATGTAGATTGAAAAATAAAATGATAATGCATAAAATAGAATTTACTTACTCAAATATATGAATTATAATATTATCAAGAAAAAAAATTTGAAACCTCAAATACTTGAATGAGAATGTTATCAAAACAAAGATTTCTAAATCTTTTTAAGAAAACTATCAAATGTGTCATAAAAAACAAAATTAGGTAATATAAGAATAAAAAAAAGAATTTTGATATACCCATTAACAAAAAAAAACTCTAAAACATATAAGTATAATCTTATTATCAATAAAAACGAGATATGAATTATAAAAAAAAAGTAATGACAATATAAGAATTTTTTTTTATAAGAATAATAAACTCATATATTTAATATATTTTCATAAATATAAATAATTCCTTAAGATAGTAAAATAAATAAGATGCATGAAATTAATATTTTAAGAGTAGACAAACTTAGATTTTGATTGCTTAAAAATAGATAATCGTGCTGATAACGTGTTATGAAAAATAAATAAAATAAAATAAGAAATAGAATAAGAACAATAACAATAATAAAAATGTAAAAGAGAGAGATTTGTATTATCATATTGGTATGTATTACAAAGTAATATGAACTCCTATTTATAGGGTTCATCTTCATCATATGTTACAATATATAAAACCACCACATAAATTACAATATAAATGGTGTAATAAAATTAAACTTAAATATAAAAATTTATGAGTAGTGGGATATATGAATGGACATTCACATTTATCTATATATTTATAACAACTTTCTTATATTAATGCTCTCATCTGTTTTTTCTTGTTAATTTAAACTTTATACTTCCATAAATTCATAATCATAGGATAAAATTTTCTAATGGGTGATCTAAATTTATTAGTGAGCTTAGTCTTAATTTATAAGATTTTATATTTTCAAATGATTTTTTTTATATATAAAAAAAAAATCAAATATGAGTTTATTGTAAAAATTATATATATAACGATGCCTAAATTATCAAAGAAAATATAAAGAAAGTTCAAAAAAATAATATATGTAATCATTGTTTCTGCTTATTTTTTTGTTCAGATTCCTCATATTTATCCTAAAATTCCAAAGAACTTCAAAGATAATGAGTTAAAGATTTGAAAATAGAAGAGAGAGAGAGCCTAAAGTTCAGTTAAGGTTAAAGTTTTAGTACTTAATTGGATTAAAAAATATTTAAAATTTTTAAATTTTTTTAAATTCTTAGAATTAAAAATTATGAAATATGAAATGAATAGAATTAATAAATTTTATTGTTTGATATAACAAATTAAATTTATGAAATTAAAAGATAATTTTTAAATAGTAAAAAGAATAATGAAATTTTTAAATAATAAAATGAAGGTTTTAATTTTAAAACTCTCAATTTTTACAAATTTTATCATGCGGTGAAATTACTAATTTCATGAATTTATACCACCAAACATTAAATTTAAATAAAATTTAAAAACTTTATATATTCTCTCATTTAAATTTCCTCTTAATAAATATGGTCTAAAGCTTGTGCTCGGACTTACTTTTCTCTGTATATTTTTTTATTTATCAAAACATTACCAAAAATGGGCGATAAGGCCATCTCCAACCCACAATACTAAAATACAGTCAACTTTATACCATTTTACAGTTTATATCACATCAAACAGTAATTTTATCTCTAACCATAACTCCATTTCTAACACCATTTTTTACACTAAAAAAGAATATTCTTTTTATATTCTTTTTTATTTATTTTATATAATTTATTATAATTCTTTACTATTTTATAATATTTCAATAATTACCTATAAATAAATATAATTTACATATTTATTAAAAAAATTTAATTATCTATTTAGCAAAGTAATAATATAATAAATTAAATTATAATAATTTATTAATTAAAATGACTCATTTACTATTTATATATTATTTAGAATAAAAATAAAAATAAAAAATAATAGACTTATAAAATATTAATTTTAATTATAAACTTTTTATACATAAAATTAAAAAAAAAAAAAAATTGGCGTTGATTAATAATAAAAATGTCAAAATAGTATTCTATTGTTTATTAACAATATTTTGCAATGCAAAATGATATTGGGTTGAAGATTAAAATGGACTTGTGTTATAAATCATATTGCAGTCCCGTTGGAGATGCTCTAAGGCCTACCAAGCCCTTCTAGATGTGACCGTTAGCTTACAAAAATGGGCGGAAATTATAACTAAAACCTTTGAATTGCTTGAGAAAAGAGCAATCAAAACAATATCAGATGGACTATGTGTACACAGTAGCACCACACCACCAATTTACTGTGTTGGGCCATTGATTGTGACAAATAATCAAACAGATGGTGACTAGATGTAGAGAGCATTCATGCAGTTTTTTCCATGTCCTATCATTCTTTCAACTGTATTTATGCCCCAACTGTATTTTGTGTGAAGGGCTAATCGACACACTTACCGAGGAAGCTATACAGGAAGAGGCCAACGGGGGTAGTCCATTATGCATTACTGAAGTGGGCTCAGGGTACTCCAAAATATTTTCTTCTTCTTTATAGAAATTTAGAAAATGCATGTTTTTCCATTTAAATAAAAAATTACATAAGAATTCAATTCAATCATATAATTTACAAGTTGTAAATTAATGATGACAGGTGGATTTTTTTTTTTTTTTTATGGGGATGGTATGCAATTAATTTTCTATGGCTATGCCTCCCGAAGCTTGGCCCATTGTAGAGTAGGTAGCATTAATGCAGAGGCAGTAAGCATGATTTCAAGTGTTATATACCTGCCTTCTTGCTATATGCACTCTTGTGTTGTGTGGATCTAATCATAAACAATGAACACGCACACTGAGAAAACCATGGAGGATGCAGTAGTGCTGTATACATTACCAGCCATGGGTCACTTGATATGTATGGTAGAGCTAGGCAAGCTCATACTGGCCAACCAACCTTCTCTTTCAATTCAAATCGTCATTGTCCCTTTCCCTGACACTTTAGACTCCATTACCTCTTACATTTCCAACGTTGCTGCAACAACTCCTTCGATTTACTTTCATCATCTTCCCATCATTACCTTCCCTTCCACGACCACAAACCTTGAAGGTGTAGCCAGACTTTATGAGCTTGTTCGTCTTGCCAATCCTCATCTCTACCAGGTCTTCTTGTCTATCTCCAAAAGCCACACAATTATTGCCTTAATTATTGATGTGTTTTGTTTTCCTTCTCTTTCTATTGCCTCCCAACTCAATATCCCTGCTTATTTATTTTATCCTTGTTGTGCTGGGAATCTTGCTCTTACACTACATTTGCCAATTCTTCATCATCAAAACACTACTACCAAAAGTTTCAAAGATCTCAACACCTTTGTTAATATACCGGGTCTGCCACCAATATTGTCATCTGATATGCCTGACCCAATCCTTGATCGCTACGATAAGTCTTATGAAGGCTTTCTAGACATGGCCAGCAGCTTACTAAAATCAGCTGGCATTATAACAAACACCTTTGAATTGCTGGAGGCTAGAGTAGTCAAGGCAATATCAGATGGACTATGTGTACCCAATAGTGCCACACCACCCGTTTATTATGTTGGGCCATTGACTGTGACCAATAACCAAACAGATGGTGGGCATAATACAGAGTGTTTAACCTGGCTTGACTCGCAACAGAATCAAAGCGTTGTCTTTTTGAGTTTTGGTAGTTGTGGTTGCTTCTCAAAGGATCAATTAAGAGAAATAGCTATTGGGTTGGAGAAAAGTGGGCAAAGATTCTTGTGGGTTGTGCGTAATCCGCCTTCCAATGATCAAAATATCACGTCTTCACCCCTATCAGACCCAAATTTGGACTCATTGCTACCTGATGGTTTCTTGGATCGTACCAAAGAGAGGGGATTGGTATTGAAGTCATGGGCTCCCCAAGTAGCTATATTGAATCACAAATCGGTAGGTGGGTTTATGACTCATTGTGGGTGGAACTCGATTCTCGAAGCTGTTTGTGCAGGAGTGCCAATGTTAGCCTGGCCGCTTTACTCAGAGCAAAGGTTCAATAGAGTCATGTTAGTAGAAGAAATGAAAATTGCTTTGCCAATAAACGAGTCGGAGAATAGGTTTGTAACAGCATTGGAGGTGGAGAAGCAAGTTAGCAAGTTGATGGACTCGGAGTTAGGTAAGTCGGTTAGAGAGCAAATCGTTGCCATGAAGAATGCAGCCAACGCAGCTCTGAATGAGGGTGGTACCTCTCGTGTTGCATTGTCCCGACTCATCGAGTCATGGAAGAAAAGACAATGAGTCGAGTCATTTTTGTCTTTTTACACTAGCAAGTCTTTTTACTTGTGTTTTCTAGCGTTCGATGTTCAAGTGGTGTCGTTTTGTTTATGATGATTGAATAATTGATAAATAAAAAGGTTATCATTAAAAAATAATATAATTATTAATTGTATTATAATATTAATATTAAATTATCCCATGAAAATCAGGCTGTAATGGTTTAATTAATAGATCAATGATTAAGAAATAATAAGGATAAAATTAAGAAATCAAACTCTTGAATAGAGAAAAAAATTTTCTATATAAAGTTAAATTGAGTTTAAATAGAGTATTCAGACTTTGTATATAATTTGTAATATGGTGATATATTCAATGTCGTTATTAATTTATTAATAGTGAAAGTTAAATTAATTAAATTAAATTAAATTGAAATTGATAATTTTATAATTATTTAATTTTAATTTAATTTAAAAAATAAAATAAATTAAAAATTCGGTTCAAATTGAATTGAATCGAAATTATATATATATATTATTATTAATATAATTAAATATGTTTGATTTTATTTTATATACATTCAAATATTTTTTTATTTAATATTAATTTAAATTTTAAAAAAATAATTATTTATAAAAATTAATTATAAATAAATAAAAAATTTTAAGTCTTGATAAAAAAAAAAAAAATTTTTGGTTTCATTAATTAATTGAATAGTTAAATTTTGAGTTTTACATTAAATTATTTTTTAAATTTTTTTATCATCGATATTTTATTTATATATATATTTTTTTAAGTTATAATAAAATAATGATGATTTATAAAAAAATTATTTTTTTAAATTAACAAATCAGAAATGTTTAAATTCAAATAAAATTAATAATTTAATTATAGTAATAATTTAATTTAATTTAAAAAAATTAAATTGAACAAAATTAATTTAATTTAATAAAAATTTGAAATAGTTGAAACTGAGCGGATGTCACCCCCTATAATTTACAATGATTATTAATGCTTTGATTTTATTTTTTCCCAACCAACTAAACAGAATTTCAAAGGGTAACCAGCTTTCTTCACCATTCTTGTTCAAATCTCTTCAAAGAAGCCAAAGATTTGTAATACCCAATTTAGTATTCTGAAACCAAACCCGTAAAAGTCAGCCTGAGATGATGAGGCTGCTCTCACAAACTTTCCGGTCAATAAAGCCACAGAGCTCGATCAAATCAAAATCATCGCCGTCTAATCCATCATCATCATTGCCTACATCAAGAATATCACAAGCAAAATCAAATTCAAGTTCAAGATCTTGGTGTGTTTATCTTATTCTTTCTACCAACGCCCCCATCAAAACCTATGTTGGTGTCACCAAAAATTTCTCTCGCCGGTAAGTTTTGTCTCTTTGATTCAGCTCTTGTTTTGTTAAATTGAATGCAAATGCTTAAATGGGTTTTATTCATTTAATCAGTTTGATAGCTCTTACAAATGGTTTAATTGTTTTAAGGTCTTGAATGTTGTGAAATAATATTGTTTTAGCTTCTGGTATTGGAAATTTGAGAACTTTTTAATCCAGTCTACTGAAACCGCCAATGGAATAAGTGTATAGATTGTAAATTTTGTCAATTGCTTCAGGTGAAGAAAGCTGCTTGAATCTCTTGTTTTATTATTTGATTATCTATGGTTAATTTAGTTTGTGCCACAAAATTGGGTTTAGAAATTATGAGGCTTAATTTGAAAATCCAGTAGTTAAATGAGGAGATTTTCTAAATTGATTGTTGAAATTTGAAGTATGGGCATGATAATTAGAGTATGTTGAGGAAGAGCAGATTTTACATTGCCTAGTTAGTTACAATCTTCTTGGGTTTGGGGACAACATTGACCTGGGCATTTTTGAAGAAAGATGATGGTAGAACTCAGGCTTGCAATCAGGAGATTGCAGGATTAAGACTTTAGAGTAGGCTATTCATCTTACAAAATGCCCAATGTTGGGTATCACAATTCCCAGCAACCTAATTTGATGGTAACTAGGTAATGACCCAGGCATCAATCTTTAGTGGAATGGCTGGAGTCTTGGTTTGTGATTTGGAGGTTACTGGTCCAATTCCTAAGAATGCAATCTAACTGGAATTGGCATTATTTGTGCAGCTTGAAACAACACAATGGCGAACTTAAAGGTGGTGCAAAAGCATCCCGTGCAGGAAGACGATGGATATGTGCATGTATAATTCGAGGTTTTCATGACCAAAGTGAAGGTAATCATCCAAAAGAACTATCTATGGGCACTCACTGTCTCATTTATTCAAGAAATTGACCAAGAGTATTTTGCACTCGTGTATGTTTCATCATCTTGTCCACTATTTTATATCAATTTTAGCCAGTATGGCAACTTTCTTGACAGCAATATGTTGTTGTCTAGTATTGTCTTCCTTATCTTATCCTTCTTTGTTCCTTCTATGCATTCTAAGAATTGGGCTGCATAACACATTCTATCTTGCTGTTTTCATCGTCTCATAGTTGATGAAATCGTCAGATATCACCCATTTTGCAGTCCGCCATCCAGCTTATATTTTAATGTCCACTTCATTTAGTTATTAGAATAAATCTTTATTTCTTCTAACTCTACTGTGAGATCCCAATGGTTACAGCTGTAAGTTTGGAAGTTTCAGGTTGACCTCATAGATTACTCAGCTGCACAGGGTAGTTCAATGTGGTTTTATGGATAACTATGAAATATTATTTTCCAGGAAATCTCAGCTAAGATGATGGTGAAACTTGATTTTATGTGTCAGATTTACCGAGTTGTGTCTAAATTTTTCTTGGGATTTTTACAATATTTCTTCACTCAATGTCACTTGAATTTTTACTTGCCGTTGCCATACATGCATTTTTTTACCATGAGGGTTTGGTTGTAAACTTCACAACTTAATCACATATGGCATACATTTCATTATTGGAAAAATGAATTATCTACTTTTCTACGTGTAATATTGTTGGTACTGAGTCAATTTTTTTATCCGCCTAAATTAATTGAAGTGTTCTATTTTTTTTTTTATACAATTCTTACAAACTGCATATCTTTGTGCAATTGAACTGTTGCCCCTTTCAACAACTTATGTAGCTTTGTTACCCATAGCACAATGGACACAATGGAACTTAGTGTTCATGGTGGCTTGTTCCTGTCACTTCGCTCTCTTTTTATGATAAAATTTCATTTATTGATTTAGTTTCTGCTATTATATCTTAATTGCAGCTTGTGAATTTGAATCAAAATGGAAAAGTTTGTCGAGAAAATTGCCTCGAAAGGGAAAAAATGATGACACAATGAAACAGAGTGTTGATGGGTCAAATGCATTGCTCCAACACAGGCAAACAGCTTTAGGTAGAGTTAAAGGTGAGCTTGATCGCAGTCACTTAGATATTGACTGGAAATTGAATCCTTTCTAATTTCAAAATAAGTTTATGGTTAGTGAAAATATTGTAATAATTTTTGATAGTATTATATTTTACTCCTAAGACAACCAATTAGTTGATAACCATTGTACAATTGCCAATCTTAACAACAAACATGGAATGAAATTTAGGAAATTGTACCATTTCTATTTTACTTGATGGATGAGAAGCATGTAATTTTAGAATTTAGAAATAAATAAATATTCATTTGATTGGTGTTGTTCTTCTTTACTTGTTAATATTTTTTGAATTTGGTCCTTTTAATCTGTAATTATTTTTATAAATTAAGACTCAAAACTCGACCTGCTAACAAGTATCTCATATGTTGATACAATAACAGATGCTAAGGTCCAACTAAAACTTTTCCTCAAATGGTTCTCTTTCAGTTAATTGCATTACTTGCTAGTTTATTTTGAGGCTTTATTAATATTACTTGCAAGTTGATTGCGTTACTTTCATAAAAGCTTGCAATAACTAGTGATTGATCCAATCCTTGGCCTGTCTTCACTTAATTTATTATTTTGAGGGTTTAAGCCTTTGTCTCAGTTGGTCGGAGCATGTGAATGAGATAATATTAATAAGTAGGGTAATATCGATTCGGTTTTATCGATTTGAAAGATTTTTATCAAACTAACTTTTCATTTTGAAAAATTTTCAAATTAAATCAAATCATTGTTATTGTCAAATCGTCAATTTATTTTAATTTAATTTGATTTGATTATTTTCAATTTATCAGTTTTAAATTAATTTTTTTTTAAAATTATTATTATTTTATTACAAATTTAAAAAAAAATATACCGATAAAATATTGCGTTATAAAAAAAATTTTGAAAATAGTTTAATATACAACATAAAAATTATTTATTTTATTAATAAATATATTCAAAAAAAAATCTCAATAATTATATATATTTTTTTTATTTTTAATTAATTTTCATAAATAATTATTTTTTAAAATTTTAAATTAATAAAAAATTAAAAAAATATGGGTGCATATAAAATAAAATAAAATCAAATATATATATATATATATATATATATATATATATATAAAACGTAAATTTAATTTGATTTAAAATTGAGAAAAAAAATTTTAAATTATAAATTAAATTAAATTTTTTATTTATTATATTTTTCACACTGAAATCAAATCAAATAATCGTAAAATTATTAATTTTGATTTAAATTAATTTAATCATTGGTTTGATTTTCACCCTGTTGATAAGCTAAATTACATAATTTTTAAGAAAACCTCTTATGAATTTGAATTTGTAATGTTAATTTACAAATTTCATTCGCAGCCCAAAGAAAGTACGAGAAGTATTCTTGACAAACGCGCCTAGTGACGCGTACTCCTCAAACGCCCTAACATCCACTTTGTACCGGAGGAACTGAGGAAAGAAAAGCCAAAATCCAGTCACAAACACAAAACTAACCGTTAAAATTCCGGCGATCAGCCTTGGTAACCGCCACCTGCCCTTAATTACCTTTTCTCCAAGCAAAAGCTCAGCCACCAAGCAAAACCCATGCAAGATAAAGAACCACGTCACCTCCCACGTGGGTTTCACGCGCCCAAGATAGTAAAACATAAGCTCATGCATAATTCCTGAAATAAAAAATGTAGCCAACGTAGCAGGGATTCGGGCCCTTTTTTTATCAATGACACGTGTACTAATGGCGATGGTCGGTTCATATACAGTCGAGCGTAGAATATTACTAACCATTAGGTTCCATCTCCTACCCCAAAAATCTTGAAGTGAAGAAGAGAGGTATGGCTCATTGAATGATGGCTCGAGCTCTACTCTTAAAATGGTTCGAATCAAAGATCTAACCAATGCTAAGATAATTTCAAGAAAGAGATATATATGGAGACAATAAAGACATAAGATGATTTTTGGATGAATATATTCATTATAATCATAGACGCGTATCAAAATGCCCAAAACCAGTACTTTTATTGCATTGATTAGAGGAGACTCAGATTTCTTTATTTTCTTGGTTTCTTTAGAAAAATTAGGAGATGGGTTTTGGTCATTTTGTGTTTTTGGACATGGGTTTTCTTGGATTTTGATTGGTAAGCAAGAAATAGCAAGAAAACTTGGTAGAGAAACTGATGGGTTAGCAGTAGATAAAGGACCCTCATTAAAAGCAAAGAGTAAAAGCTTGAAATTTGCAAGCCAAGCAATGAAAAACGCAGTCATACCACCAAGATGAACACTGGAAAGATTTAGAGGAAGGTATAGAAAGAGGCAAATAATTGGTAGTAATAATAGAAATCTTGTTTTACCTTTCGGGACTTTCTTGCCAATTTCATAGCAATAGAATAAAGATACGAAGACTATGAACCATACCTTCAAGAACTTTCCAATTTCATTCTCCATTGTTATTTCTTTTCAAGCTATATGTGACTGTGTTCTTGAATTTGTGTGGGAAATAGAAAAATCAAAAGTAAGACCCAATGATTCTAATTTCTATGTGCAATATTATATAGAAAAAAGTTGTTCATATGTTTTGATTTATAGCAAAAATATATTACTGATATTTTTTATTTTAAAATTATAAATATAATTTTAAAATCACAAAAATGAGACAAATTGCTCATCCTTCATTTATAAAGATTTAATATGTAAAAATAAAATATATTTTTTAATTTTTTAATTTAAAATAAATATTTTATGAATTTTTATATATTTAAATATATTTATAAAAATAAAAAAAAATTATTAAAAAAATAAAGTGACGATAAAAATTAATTTTATTTTATTTTTATAATTTCAAAATCATATTTACGTTTTAAAAAAATATTAATATAATATTTTCATTATAATCTAAAAATATATCAGCGTATTTTCTCAATTATATATAATGGCAAAAGAAGGCATTTTCAACCTTGTTTACTTCGTGATGCGGACTAGAAAACATGTTTTATATGTTTTCTTTGAAATAAAATTATAATCATGCATTATAATATAATTTTAAAAAAAAATTAAATATTTATATAAAAATAAATTTATATAAATATATTTTTATTTTAATTATATTTAATATAAATAAAAAAAATATATTCCTATTTTATATAATAATAATATCTTTATAATTTTTACTTTTAAATTTTTTTCAACTTCCAACCACCAAAAGGTCCTACCAAAGAATTAATGGAACTAATTATAATTAGAAATATTATATTTAATTTAAATTTAAAAACATATTTTCAAATTAAAAGGACAAGAAGAATTTATTTTTATTATTTTCAGACAATATTAATAAATAATTCTGGATTTTTTTCTTATTGATCTTTTGTGGATCTCTAAAAGTCCTGTAGTTTAGCAAGTCAAACTGTCAAAGAAAATTAAAAATGTTATATATACAGAGAGTTTTTTTTAATTTCTTTTATATTTCTACATATAAAAGGAAGAGAGAAAATATTTAATAATTAATATTGATAATTTTAATAAAGATGAAAGAAAGTATTTTTCAACATATAATTAATATTTATAAATTTTTTTTTTTAAATTCAATGAGTACTATAGTAATATATTTTATTAGACATAAAAAATAAAATATATTTAAAAAATTTTAAAATATATTTAATCACTTCAATATTTATTTGGCAAGTTATTTATAAAAAAAAAAAATTATTTATTTATTTATTCGTGATTTCTATTATGTTGACTTTTCAGATTTTTTTTTTTTAATGACTGACTTATAATTTTTTTATATTATAGTGTGTATTCGTTTTTCAATCCGCATCTTTTATTTTTTTTTTTTCATATCTTATCTGATATTTATTTTATATATCATATTATTTATAAAAAAATAATAATTATTAAAATATTTTAAAAAAATAAATAATATAACATATAAAAAATTATAAAATAAAAGATAAAATATATAAAAAAAATAGAAAATTCGGATTCATCTTTTTTTTTTACTTTTTTCCTATTTTTTGTCAATTGGTTTATTACCAGCTTGCCAACAAGTTATTAGAAACACACAGTAATATCATTAGAGTATCTCCCATATAATTTTTTATTTTAAAATAAAAAGTATCTTTTATGTTTTCATAAAATAAAAAGCTAATTTTCTTTTAGAACTCCAATAAAACTCTATATAATGACTCTTCAAAATTAATTTTTCAATAAATAATTATAAAGAAAAAATGTATATACCCTATAATTATATTTTTAATATATAAAAAAAATAAAAATAAAAATAATTAGTAATTATTTTACTTTAAAAATTATAAAATATTTAATATATTAAATATTTTATATAAAGAGATGATTTTAACTCTTTAAAAATTATGAAATTTCACTCTGTATTTTATTTTTTAAAATTAAAAAATTTATTAAAATTTATAAATTATTATTGATTATTTAAAATAAAAATATTTATAGATTTAAATAATCTATTGAAAATACTCTTACAATATTAATATAAATCTAATTATATTTTTATGGACCTTTCTCACCCAATAAATTAATTTTTCACATATAATAAATGTTGAAAGAAAATTCATTATGAATTGAAATTAACTCCAGTCATTCAAAACTTAATTAATAAAAGGACATAGTTAATGATTTTTTGAGATCCCCTCAACTATTTTCCTTCTAAATATATTAATAGTAATATTAAATTGGTGTATGATAAAATTGAAAATTATTTATAAAATAAAATAAATAATATATTTTTAAATTACAAAAATAATTTAAAATTTAATTAATTATAAATTATAAATTATTTTTAATTTAATTAAATATTTTAAAATAAATATTATTAAAATTTAAAATAATTAAATATTAAAAATTTAATTTTAAATATTAAATAATATTATCAAACACTTGCCATAATTATATTCCCACTTTTTGACTATCTCCTTTCCTGCCTCCGCCAACATTGCATAATATCACGAGTCACGTGAAGAAAAACTTATAAAAAAAATCATGTGATGCATTCATTCTTTTTTTTTATTATTATTATTATTAATAATTATTTTTTATACAATTTAAATATTAATTACAAGAGCATCACATATCAAATTATAATAACCTTCCATCACCTTTGCTTTGGTCTCATCATTGGGGCCAAAATCGAAATTATAATTTTTTTTTTTACATTCACTCACTGTAGAGATGGGTAATTACAAAAAAAGTTATAATTTTCACAAAATTTATCATTCCAGTATAAACTTTTAATTTTTACCAAATTGAATTTCATTTTTTTTAATTTTTACAATTTTATGATTGGTAAAAATATTAACCAAATATCATGTAATTTGCTCTTATGTAATAAATTTTTTTAATATAATTATAGCTAAATCAGATAACTGTCACCACTTATATAAATATTTCCTATTTTTTAAATCAATCACCTTTTGACAAGTTCGTTAACCTGAATATGAAGTGACTCTATAAATAAGGGATCATAAGCCCATAAAATATTCTATAATTATTTTTTTTTAAATCTTGTGACACATAGAACCAATCACTCTCTCTAATTAATATTTCTTTATGAAAGTCTCCTCACAAGTTTAAACCTTATCAGTTCAAACATTATGATGATGGTCTTGTCCCTTGCATCTAAAGTATATTTGTTGATGGTCTTGTCCCTTGCATCTAAAGTATATTTGTTGAAATACTTACTTATATTATTTGTGAGTACATCACACAGAGTAGTTGTGTCAAAATATGTCATAGACTAATTAGCACATAATTTTTTCCTTAGCCACTTCATAGCTTTTTGTGAATATGTGATTTTACACCCTCAAACTTTTATAAATAAAAATAGACTAAAATGAATAAAAAACAAAAGTAGCATGGCGATAAGCAATATATCAAAGCTACAATAAGTGCCTAATTTTTGCAATTTTACTTTTCAACTTTAAATTCCACATCAAAAGTTTACAATTCTCTCCACTCCTCCTTAGCCTATATAAACAGGCCTTATTCCATCATTTTACTCACTTCTTGTTGTTAGTTGACAGTTATCTTCTTAACCTTCTATTTTTCTCTCTTATTTTCATCTTACAATAACTTTAGGATTAATTCTTCCTTGGTTTTAGTCTGCTTAATTTAGTCTCATTGGACTTCGAATTAGGTTTTTAAATTGCTTTATTTATTTTTAATTACTTTATAATTCTTGTGCGATGCTATCATGTTGATTCTCCTTGAATTAATTTTGAACTTGATTTAATTTATTTGAAACTTAATTTGGTCTTAATTAAATACATTTGCATTTTGAAAGTGTGACTTCGATCAGAAAGAATCCTCCATTCTTCTTTGATTTCAAGAAGAATATAAGGTAGAGCACTTAACTCTTTTGTTAATTACAGTTTCTCATCTTCTTGTAAAATAAAAAATGATAAAAAAAATAGAAAATTAGACTTAAAATCAAGCCAACTCATTTGCAAAAAGGAAGAATTTCGTTGGTTTTTATTTTCATTCAAAGGGATATGCAGACACACTTAGTTCAAGTGGCAAATCCAAATCCAAATAAACAACTTGCTCTTCCTATCACCTTCTTATTTGAGAAATGTATGACTTTCCTGAAATCTTTTAAGAGTTAGAGAAAGTATCCCAAGTCCTTGATTTTTATTCTAATTTTTTTTTAATTATTTTAATTTTATACACTTTCTTTTATGTATGGTTATATTTATTTTCTTTAATAATAAAATCATTCATTCATTTTGTCATTTCATTATATATTTATTCATGAAATTATTTTCATCAAAGTTATTATTATTTTAATTAGCAAACAAATATTTTAAAGAATAAACTAAAAACCTAATTCCTAAATTCTCTTTGGTTTCGAAGGATTAATGCGTTTTTCTTGGGATAAATTAAAATGGAGTCAAATTATAGATTTTTACCTCATATTTTTCTAACTAAAAAATAAATTAAGGTGACAACTCTCAAAATCATTTTAAAAAGAAATTAAAGAGATAATTTCAAAAAAATAAAAGTGATAGTTGCTTTAGTCATGAGATCGAACCCAAATAAACATTTTGATTCCTAGCAGATCGGACCGGATCGGTGCACAGGTGAAGCCTCACACTTCTGTACTTTTTTCCTCGATAACTTCAAGACTTTTCTTCATTGTAGCATCATGAGATGACCTGACATCATCCCATAACATATTCTTAAAATCTTTCTCTTTAAACTTTTATCTAAAATTCATGTACAGGTGCCTCACATACATTTTATGTTTAAAGCTAGGAAATAATTTCTCAATGCTCTTAACCAATCCCTAAAAAAATAAAAAACAAAAACTTGATAGATGCAAGTGGGATCAACGTTAATAATGGAAAAGGTTAAACTCTAATAGAAAAGGAGAGAGGACAGATGTGGCTAGACTGATAAGTGATAAGATATCAAGTTATGTTTAGGTCTATATTTGTTTATATAGTGTATAAAATATAAGTTTTTAATATGTATATAGTCTTGCATATACAATATTATAATCTATATATAATAATGCATGATTTGATTATTGGATATTCGATTATTACGAGTTTGAATAGATTCGATTCAGATCACGATCTAGGTCTTCAATACACCTCAGTATCGTACCATTTTCTCTTAAGTAGGACAATTCGGTTCAGTTTTTTTGGGGCTTTCAAATTTTTTTTCTTTCAATTATTTTTCAGTTTAATGATCCGGGTCGGATTGAGATACCCACCTAATAGCCGTTGATATTTTTTCCTCATTTTAAGTTGCTAATTTACAATTTTAGTCTACTACAAATCCAACTTTTAGTTGAATTTTTTTATTTTAGTTTTTAATATATGTATATTTTTTAATATATGTATATGAAACTTCTTTTTACAACTAATACTAAAAAGTTTCTTTTATTATTATTATTATTATTATTAACTAACTAGTTATCTCAATTCAACCTATTAGAACTTATTTATTAGACTTTCACTAATACAATTAAAAAAAAAAAGGAAAATACAGATAAATACTCTATGATTTCGCGTTTTTAACATTCGAAATCTGTGAAATTTTTTGTGATAATTTAGAGTATGTAGTTTTCGCCGTTAAACACTTTAGTGACATTTTGTCCAACAATATTAAAATTATTGATGTGTCATTCATATGACGTCAGGTCAGTAATAACTGGTGCCACATCAAAAATTTTTTTAAAAAAAAAAAATAAATCAATTTTGAGTTGACAAAATTTTTAATAAAATTTTAAAATTTTAAAATAAATTTTTAATTGATTTTATTGTATTATTTTATAAATTTAATATTAACAATTAAATCAACTAAATAATATTTTATAATAATTTTTAATAATCAAATTACACAATTTTTAATTGACAATTTTATATTTATTCTTAATAATTAAATTATAAAATTTATTATAAAATGTAAAAGAATTTTTATTGTCACCAAATTAAAATTTTATAATTTAATTATTAAAAGTTGGTATGAAATTTTATCAATTAGAAATTTTATAATTTATTTATTAAAAATTGGTATAAAATATTATTTAGTTATAAATATCAAATTTATAAAATAATACAATAAAAATTAATTAAAAATTTTATTTTAAAATTTTAAAATTCTATTAAAAATTTTGTCAATGCTATTTTAATTATTCTTAATTTTTTTTTTAATTTCTGATGTGGTGTCACGTCATCGATGATATGGCACCACATAGATAATACGTCGGTAATTTTAATACAATTAGATAAAATGTCAGTAAAATATTTAACGATAAAAATTAAAGATCTCAAATTA
The DNA here is from genome assembly GCA_948193065.1 of Aleurites moluccanus. Lineage (NCBI taxonomy): Eukaryota > Viridiplantae > Streptophyta > Magnoliopsida > Malpighiales > Euphorbiaceae > Aleurites > Aleurites moluccanus. Next base: position 21,957 of record CANXYC010138944.1, read on the forward strand.
TCACAAAAAATTTCATAAATTTCAAATGCGAAACTAATTATATAAATCTAATTATATCTTTATTGACCTTTCTCACACAATAAATTATAAAATAATACAATAAAAATTAATTAAAAATTTTATTTTAAAATTTTTGTCAATTCTATTTGAATTATTCTTAATTTTTTTTTTTTAATTTCTGATTTGGTGTCATGTCATCGCTGGTATGGTATGGCACCACATAGATAATACGTCAGTAATTTTAATATAATTAAATAAAATATTATTAAAATATTTAACGATAAAAATTACAGATTTCAAATTATCACAAAAAATTTTATACACATTAAATTAATTATATAAATCTAATTATATCTTTATTGACCTTTCTCACACAATAAATTAATTTTTCACATATAATAAATGTTGAAAGAAAATTCATTATGAATTGAAATTAACTCCAATCATTCAAAACTTAATTAATAAAAAGACGGGTTGAGGGGGGCTGCTGTGTATTTTACACAACAGTCCCTCATGTGGCCTATTTTAGTTAGTTAAAATTTTTTAAAAAAATCATATTTTGATAGTGTTTGATGTAGTGAATCTATTGATATATTTTTTATACTAAACAAAAATCATTTGGACTGCTAAAAATGCATTAGAAATTTTATGTATTATATTTAACGGTCTAGATTTAACGCATTTCCAATACATTTTTAACAGTTTAAATAATTTTTGTTTAATATAAAAATATATCAATAGATTCACTATATCAAATACTATCAAAATATGATTTTTTAAAATTTTTTTTAAAATTTTTAACTAACTAAAATAGATCACATGAGAAGCTGCTGTATAAAAATACATAGCAGCCGCTAAACACTAAAAACACATAGTTAATGATTTTTTGAGATCCCCTCAACTATTTTCCTTCTAAATATATTAATAGTAATATTAAATTGGTGTGTGATAAAATTGAAAATTATTTATAAAATAAAATAAATAATATATTTTTAAATTACAAAAATAATTTAAAATTTAATTAATTATAAATTATTTTTAATTTAATTAAAGATTTAAAATAAATATTATTAAAATTTAAAATAATTAAATATTAAAAATTTAATTTTAAATATTAAATAATATTATCAAACACTTTCCATAATTATGTTCCCACTTTTTGACTATCTCCTTTCCTGCCTCCGCCATCATTGTATAATATCACGAAGTCACGTGAAGAAAAAGTTATAAAAAAATCATGTGATGCATTCATTCTTTATTTTTTATTATTATTATTAATAATTATTTTTTATACAATTTAAATATTAATTACAAGAGCATCACATATCAAATTAAAAATCATATCAAATATTACAACTCAAATTATAATAACCTTCCATCACCTTAGCTTTGGTCTCGTCATTGGGGCCAAAATCGAAATTACAATTTTTTTTTTTTTTACATTCACTCACTGTAGAGATGGGTAATTACAAAAAAAAATTATAATTTTCACAAAATTTATCATTTCAGTATAAACTTTTAATTTTTACCAAATTGAATTTCATTCCTTTTAATTTTTACAATCCTTTTAATTTTTACAATTTTATGATTGGTAAAAATATTAACCAAATATCATGTAATTTGTTCTGACGTAATAAATTTTTTTAATATAATTATAACTAAATCAGATAACTATTACCTCTTATATAAATATTTCCTATTTTTTAAATCAATCACCTTTTGATAAAGTTCATTACCTTAATATGAAGTGACTCTATAAATATATTTTTTTAAAATCTTGGGACAAATAGGACCAATCACTCTCTCTAATTAATATTTCTTTATGAAAAGTCTCCTCCCAAGTTTAAATCTTATCAGTTCAAGCATTATGATTATGGTCTTGTCTCTTGTATCTAAAGTGTATTTGTTGAAATACTCATATATATTATTTGTGAGTACATCACATAGAGTAGTTGTGTCATAGTATGTTCTAGACTAATTAGCACATGATTTTTCCCTTAGCCACTCCATAGCTTTTTGTGAATATGTGATTTTACACCTTTAAACTTTTATAAATAAAAATGGGTTAAAATGAATAAAAAACAAAAGTATCATAGCTACAATAGGTCACCTAATTTTTGCAATTTCACTTTTCAACTCTAAATCCCACATTAAAAGTTTACAATTCCCTCCACTCCTCCTCAGCCTATATAAACAGGTCTCATTCCATCATTTTACTCATTTCTTATTGTTAGTTGACGGTTGTCTTCTCAACTTTCTATTTTTCTTTCTTATTTTCTCCTTACAATAATTTTAGGGTTAATTCCTCTTCGGTTTTAGTCCGCTTAATTTAATCTCATTGGACTTCGAATTAGATTTTTAAATTGCTTTATTTATTTTTAATTACTTTATAATTCTTGTGCGAGACTACCATGTTGATTCTCCTTGAATTAATTTAAAAATTAATTTTGAACTTGATTTAATTTATTTGAAACTTAATTTGGTCTTAATTAAATACATTTGCATTTTGAAAGTGTGACTTCGATCAGAAAGAATTCTCCATTCTCATTTGATTTCAAGAAAAACATAAGGTAGAGCACTTAACTCTTTTGTTAATTACAGTTTCTCATCTTCTTCTTCTAAAATAAAAAATGATAAATTAGACTTAAAATCAAACCAACTCATTTGCAAAAGGGAAGAATTTCGTGGGTTTTTATTTTCATTCAAAGGGATACGTAAACACACTTAGTTCAAGTAATAAATCTAAATCCAAATAAACAATATGCTCTTCCTATCACCTTCTTATTTGAGAAATGTATGACTTTCTTAAAATCTCATAAGAGTTAGAGAAAGTATCCTAAGTTCTTGATTTTTATTCTAATTTTTTTTTAATTACTTTAATTTTATATACTTTCTTTTATGTATGGTTGTATTTATTTTATTTAATAATAAAATCATTCATTCATTTTATTATTTTCATCATATATTTGTTCATGAAATTATTTTCATCAAAGTTATTATTGTTTTAATTAGCAAACAAGTATCTTAAAGAATAAACTAAAAACCTAATTCCCAAATTCTCTTTGGTTTTGAAGGATTAATGCACTTTTCTTGGGATAAATTAAAATGGAGTCAAATTATGGATTTTTATCTTATATTTTTCCAACTAAAAAATAAATTAATGTGACAACTCTCAAAATCATAACATATCCTTAAAATCTCTCTCTAAACTTTCATCTAAAATTGGTGTACAAGTGCCTCACATACATTTTATGTTTAAAGCTAAGAAATAATTTCTCAATGCTCTTAACCAGTCCCTAAAAAAGTAAAAAACAAAAACTTGATAGATGCAAGTTGGATCAACGTTAATAATGAAAAAGGTTAAACTCTAATAGAAAAGGAGAGAGGACAAATGCGGGCAGACTGATGAATGATAAGATATCAAATTATGTTTAGGTCTATATTTATTTATATAGTGTATAAAATATAAGTCTTTAATACTTATATAGACTTGCATATACAAATATTATAATCTATATATAATAATGCACGATTTAATTCTTGGATATTCGATTATTACGAGTTTGAATAGGTTCGATTCAGGTTACGATCTAGTTCTTCAATACATCTCGGTATCGTACCATTTTCTCTTAAGTAGGACAATTCGGTTCAATTTTTTCGGAGCTTTCAGATTTTTTTTCTTTCGATTATTTTTCAATTCAATGATCCGGGTCGGATCGAGATACCCACCTAATAGCCATTGATATTTTTTCTTCATTTTAAGTTGCTAATTTACAATTTTAGTCTGCTACAAATCTAACTTTTAGTTGAATTTTTTTATTTTATTTTTTAATATATGTATATGAAACTTCTTTTTACAACTAATACTAAGAAGTTTCTTTTTATTATTATTATTATTAACTAACTAGTTATCTCAATTCAACCTATAAGAACTTATTTATTAGACTTTCACTAGTACAATTAAAAAAAAGAGAGGAAAATACAAATAAATACTCTATGATTTCGTATTTTTAATATTCGAAATCTGTGAAATTTTTTGTGATAATACAGAATATGTAGTTTTCGCCATTAAACATTTTAGTGATATTTTATCTAACAATATTAAAATTATTGATGTGTCATTCATGTGACATCACGTTAGTAATAACTGGTGCCACATCAAAAATTAAAAAAAGAAAAAATAAATCAATTTTGAGTTGACAAAATTTTTAATAGAATTTTAAAAATTTAAAATAATTTTTTAATTGATTTTATTGTATTATTTTATAAATTTAATATTAACAATTAAATCAACTAAATAATATTTTATACTAATTTTTAATAATCAAATTATACAATTTTTAATTGACAAAATTTTATACTTATTTTTAATAATCAAATTACAAAATTTTTAATTGATAAAAGTTTATTCTATTGTATTATTTATTATAAAATTTATTATAAAATGAAAAAGAATTTTTATTGTCAACAAATTAAAATTTTATAATTTAATTATTAAAAGTTGATATGAAATTTTATCAATTAGAAATTTTATAATTTATTTATTAAAAGTTGGTATCAAATATTATTTAGTTATAAATATCAAATTTATAAAATAATACAATAAAAATTAATTAAAAATTTTATTTTAAAATTCTATTAAAAATTTTATCAATTCTATTTGAATTATTCTTAATTTTTTTTTTTAATTTTTGATGTGGTGTCACGTCATTTCTGATATGGCACCACAGAGATAATACGTCAGTAATTTTAATACAATTAGATAAAATGACATTAAAATATCTAATAATAAAAATTACAGATCTCAAATTATCACAAAAAATTTCATAAATCTCGAATGCTAAAAACGTGAAACTATTAAATATTTACTTGTAACTTTTCCCTAAAAAAAAATTACCTAGTGAATAAAAATAATATTAATATTTTTTTAATATATATATATATTACTTAATAAGAATTTTGAAAAATATTAGGATCCGATAGCCGCCGTACCCCCCTTAAAATTTCCTGACTAAAATTAATACTATAACTAATAATGAAATATTAGACGTAACAAAACATTTTAAAAAAAAATCTAAATCAAAAGTTGCAAATGAAAATATATTTATTATCAAACCACGTGTCAAATGTATTCATATAAAATTTCATTAAATCTGGGACCCATTACAACAAGTACAAAAATTGACTGTAATCTCCTTTTTTCTTTTTTAAACAAGAAATCTTTGGTGGAAATTGGATTTGATCTTTCACATCATGCACGAGTCAAAAAGAGGAAACTACCAAAAAAATTCAAGAAGAAACCCTTCTGGCTGGCATCTTCCTTACTTTTGTATGCCACATACAGTCAGGGGCGGAACCACCTGCATTGATGCAGGGGATCCTGCCCCAAACTCAAAAGAAAAAAACTCATATGTATATATATATATATAAATGAGTCCATAATAATAAAAAAAAGCCCCCTCAAAACAAAAATAAGAGCCCATTGATAATAAAACTAGCCCCAATATAATGATAAAATTATATTTTTTTTATTATTAATGGACCAAATGTCTTTGTTAGTATTTATAATGAGAAATAAATTAATTAAATATTTTTATTTTGATTATATTTGCTATATACTGTTAGGGTTTTAGGATTTTAAGTCAAATAATATGCGATTGCTTGAAACATTACACCCTAGGTATTTAGTTTGGAATACCTAGCATGCTGCCCCCAGCTAGCATATATATAGGTTTACACTAGGGTTAAACCAGTTAATAAACTCTTACCCATTAGGCCCACTATAAAGGTCCATTATTTATTAGAGCTTATATTATAATATATATTAGGATTATTTAATATACCCAACAATCTCCTCCTATATTTTACATATAATACTTTTCAATAGATGGATAATATAATGTTCAAAACAAATTATCAAATCATTATATCACAAAAAGATTCATTACTCAAAATATGTATTCTTTAAACACACGATCAATTTTAGAAACAAACTAAATTGATGCAAATAAATTAAATATATTTGAATAGTAAATATACCAATATAGAGTTTTAGAATTTAACTAAACTCAATCAATCATGTATTCTCATTTGCAAGTGAACTATTTATTCAGCTGAAAGAAAATATAATAGTCCCCCACAGTCCAGAGCTATAGATGAATTATTCATCAAGTAGATCATTCTCATTAGAAGTCTAGTTCAGCTCTGTTCCTTTATTTTTGTCATTTCCTATGAGTTACCAAATATGAATTTCATATGAATTCAATCATTTGTATAACTCCTTAAAGTGTCTAGTTCATCTAAAAAAACTTAGCACAATACTACAATGACTGAAAATAATAATATATTAATATCAATTAAGCATCAATACCAACAATATATTAATGTCAATAATAGTATGCATCAATGTCAAAACCAATAAGTATCAATGTCAAGTTTCTTTATAAGAACAAGACTTAAACAGTTTCTTTTCCAAAAGAACCATTTCATGTTTTTATGTGGAATGTTATAGCTACCAAGTTCAAATCTAGTTAAGCTGTATTATCAAGTATGAAATGATACAACCGCTCAGGATAGAACATCCAAATGGAAATAAATTATCTCATCAAATATAGAATGAGACAATTCGCCCCAAAAGGATATATCATCAAATGTGGAATGATATATTGACAACTGTAAGTATCAAAACATTATCAAGTGCTTATCTTAATCACCAAAGGGAGATTCGAAAATTCAAAATAACACAAATGTAGGTTAATGCTTGTCTCATATAGCTATTAGCCCTATTTCCCCAACAATTTTGAATATTCGATCTTTGTTCAAACCTTTTGTGAGTGCATCTGCAATATTATCCTTCGATCGCACATTAACCAAAGTGGTAATACTTTGTTCTATTAGATAATTCAGCGTTGCATGTTTCAGCCTAAAATGCCTCCTCTTACCATTAAAGAGTGAGTTTTTCACTACTGAAACTGTAGCTTGATTATCACAGAACAAACTTAAAGAATTAATCTTTAAACAAGTTAATGGAATATCCAGGATCAGATCTCTTATCCATTCTGCTTCTCCTCTTGCCGAAACTAGAGCTGATAATTATGATTCCATAAACGACAAAGCAATATAAGTCTGTCTTTTGGATTTCCATGCCACAGCAGCTCCACCCAGTGTAAAAACATAACCACTAGTAGATTTACTGTCTCCAAATTCTTAGCACCATGATACATCAGAAAAACCTTCCAAGATAGGAGGATGACCATTATAGCATAGAGCATAATTAAGAGTACCCTTAAGATATCTCATTAGCCTCGTTAAGGCATTCCAATGCTCTTGACTAGGATTACTAGTGAAATGACTCAGCATGCCAACTGTAAAGGCTATGTCTGGTCTAGTGCAAGTCATTGCATACATGAGACTATCAATAAGTTTGGAATAATCCAACTGATTCACACTAGCTCCTTCATTAGGGCTTAGTCTTTTAGTAGGGTCATATAGTGTCTCAATCACTTTGCACTCACTGTATCACTATTTAGAAAGTAGTTTATCAATATAATGAGCTTGGCTAAGGGTGATACCTTGCCCTCCAAAACTTACTTTCATTCCAAGAATGGTGTCTACTATATTGAGATCTGACATGTTAAAGGTTTTAGTTAATTTGCTTTTTACTCCATTTATAGTAGAAAGATCTGTACCAAGTATTAACATGTCATCCACATACAAGCAAATAATTACAACCTTATTCGACACAGAACGGAAGTAAAGGCATTTATCAGAATAACTAGATTTAAATCCCAAGCTCTTTACAACTTTGTCAAATTTTTGATGCCACAATTTAGGTGCTTGTTTTAGACCATACAAAGATTTGTTTAATTTACAAACTTTGTTCTCTAAACCTTTCATGACAAACCCTTTAGGTTGGTTCATGTAGATTTCCTCTATTAGATCTCCATTCAGGAAAGCTGTCTTTACATCCATTTGATGCACTATATAGTGTTCAATAGATGCCAATGCAAGAATAATTCTAATCATAGTCAAATGACAGACCGGTGAGTATACATCAAAATAATCTATGCCATAGACTTGAGTATACCCTTTAGCTACTAAACGTGCTTTATACCGAGCTATTGATCCATCAAGATTTAGTTTCTTCTTCAAAATCCACTTATAACCTATAGTCTTATACCCTTTTGGCAAATCGACTAGTTGCCAAGTTTGATTTTGTAACAAAGAACTCATTTCATCATCAATGGCTTCTGCCCATAACAAGGAGTCCCTAGATCTCATCGCTTCTTTATAAGTAGATGGATCGTCCTCTAAATGGT